>WOXC01009892.1:0-56036 GCA_011680675.1 Gymnobelideus leadbeateri
TATAATTGAATTTAGTGGGATTTCTGTTCAAGTAGAAAACTCTGACAGGTGTGTAAAACCCCTTAATTATGAGGGAAATGGTTTTCATACTTGGACTGATGGGCATAAATCTTTTTTGGGTGGAAGGACCCGTTTTTCATATCAATGATTTCTGAGGACCTCTGTATGATTTTTTGTAGTATTTAACTATCTACTAGAGTGTGGGACTTCGGTGTGATGAAGTAAGTGTTGCATTTAGAACCAGGAATGAAATGAGTTTAAAGCCTACCTCTGATAACCTTATTAGTATGTAAACATGAGAAGTCACTTAACCTCCTCTGAGCCTGAATTACCTCATTTGTAATATGGTGATAATAATTGCTGCATTTTTTAATCTTACAAGGTTGTTTGGAGGATCAAATGGAATATTATATCATAAGTACTTTGAAACCCTTAAGTATTATATAAACACTATATTGGGTATTCCAAAATTCTTAGTGCAGTTTTTTTGCTATTAAAGTTCAAAACTATACTTTTGGGAAGCCCTGCATATTTAAAATGTTATTATTATTTATACTAATTACTTGGCTTGTTGAAGCAAAATAAAGATCAAAATGCCAATTCTTGGCATGGTGATGGATTTTCATTGCAAAAACTCCATGGCACCTGTAGGGTCTGCAGCTTGGGGATGAGGAGGCATTGCTATATCCTGTAGCTGTAGTGGACAGAGTGCTGGGCGTGGAATATTAATATATTCAATCAATTACCAGATCTTGTAATTTCTCTCTACACTGCATCTCTCCTATATATTTACTTCTCTTCACACATACAGCCCCCTCCTTACTTCAGGCTCTCACTCCTTTTTGAATATTGCAGGCAATTCTAATTCTCCTTGTCTTTCAGCTCTCCTCACTTGAATTCATCCTTTACTTAAGTTGCCAAAGTGATTTTCCTAAAGCATAGGTTTGACACTGCCACCTTTCCCCATATCCAATAGACTCCAAAGGGTCCCTGGTGCCCCCAGGATAAGATATAAAAAATCCTTTGTTTGAAAAATCAAACCTGTCTATAGTCATATGAAAAAATACTCTATATCAGTATTGATCAGACAAGTGCAGATTGAAACAACTCTGAGGTACCATGCCACCTTACACCTACCAGAGTGGTTAATATGACAAAAATGGAAAATGTTGGATATTAGAGAGGATGTGGGAAAGCTGGGGCAGTAATGCATTGTTGGTGGAGTTGTGAACTGATCCAACCATTCTTTAGAGCAATTTGGAACTGTGCCCAAAGGACTATAAAACTGTGTGCACTCTTTGATCCAGCAATACCACTACTAGGTTTATATCCCAAAGACATCCATAAAAGGGTAACGGACTTATCTGTAAAAAAAAAAAAAGTATAGCAGTTATTGTTGTGGTGGCTAGGAATTGGAAATCAAAGGAATGCCCATCAATTGGGGAATGGGTAAGCAAGCTGTGGAATTTGACTATAATGGAATATTATTGTGCTAATAAGAAATGATAAGCAGGATGATTTCAGCAAAACCCAGAAAGACTTACATGAACTGGTGCATAATGAAGTGAAAATATTGTATACAGCAACAGCAATATTGTTTGATGAATAACTGTGAGTGACTTAGCTATTCTCAGAAATACAATGATCCAAAACAATCCAAAGGACTAATGATGAAACATACTATCTGCCTCCAGAGAAAGAACTGATATTGATTGAATACAGAATGAACCATGCTATTTCAACTTTCTCTCCTTCTTTTTCTTTTGAGTCTTCTTGTACAAAATTATTTATATGGAAATGTTTTACATAATTGCACGTGTATAACCTATATGTGATTACTTATCATCTCAGGGAGGGATGGGGGGAAAGAGGGAGGAAGAGATAGAATTTGGAATTCAAATCTTTAAAGAAAAATGTTTAATAATTGTAAAAACAATCCTTTGCCACTTAAAGCTCATCATGATGTATCACCTTTCTAATCTTATATTCTACTGTTCTCAACAAATCCACAATCCAGTCATACTGGCCTACTGGCTGTTCCTCACATACAGCTCTGCTTTCACACTGGCTGTTCTCCATATCTAGCATATTCTCCCTGCTGACTTCTGACTCTTAGAATCCCTGGATTCCTTTAAGATTAGTTCAAGTTTCATTTCCACTGGGAGACCATTTTTGGCCCCTACAGATGTTATCCCTCTAAAATTCCACAGGTAGCAATCCCCTCTAAACTTATCTTCTGTCTACTTTGTATTTATCTTGAATGATGGTAATTATATATGTTATATCTCCCATTAGAATGTAATATCCTTGAGGGCAGGGACTGTCTTGGCACTTTTTTTTTTTGATTGCCAAGTGCTTAGCAAAATATATAACTTGCAGAAAATGTAGAATAAATGTTTGTTACTTCTACAAGAAGCCTTCTCCAACCCCTTTTGAAAGTAATTTTTTTTTTTATTTTTGCTTTTTGGAGGGCAACTGGGGTTAAGTAACTTGCCCAAGGTCACACAGCTAGGTTTTTGTTTGTGTGCATTGTGTCTGAGGCCGGATCTGAACTCAGGTCCTTCTGACTCCAGGGCTGACGCTCTACTCACTGCGCCACCTAACTGCCCCGAAAGTAATTTTTAATAAAAATATAGACTGTTTTAGCATTTTTATGATAGAAAGAGCCTCCTGTTCACGATAATACTACCTAAAAGTTTGCAAATTTAGCCAATTTCTTTTGTATGAAGCCTCTCTCTACTAAATGCCTCAGTGTTTCTGTAGTTAAGTTTTGGTTAAAGCCTGTAGTTCATTCTGAAGGGAGAACTCTCCAAACACTTAGAATATTATCTGAGGAACATGGTGGTAGTTGGTCATTTTCTATTCCAACTTTCCTTTCTAGTCCAAGCCAGTTCTTCCCATTAGAGTAACAAACTATTTGCACAAGATCATCAGGGTATAGATATAAACCCTATCAAGAAGAAAATTACACTTACTATTATAGAACAATATTATTTGGAATGAGAAATACCCACTAAAGTAGTTACCCATTCCACAAGCAATTTTAATAATGCTTACTTGGTATAACTCTAATTAAATTTTACTTATTTAGCCTACTGAATAATAGATACATTTACCAGCAGTGTTTAATAGTGGCACTATTGTTTACAGACATCTTTATTACTTTGGTATAAATGATTCTCAGAAAGACAGAGCAATTACTTGGATTTTGTGCAGATAATGAAGAACCAAAGAGTCATGAGTTCTTGAGAGAACTGGTTTTCTTTGTGTTATTTATGCCATTTAAATGAATTTATGGTAAAATTAATGTGAGAAAAAGATGACTGGGGAAGAAGCAGCAATGACAAGGAATGTGTTGAAAGGAAGACACAGTATTTAAAATAGTATTGAAGCCATTTGTTTCAATAGCACATGTATAACCTATTGAATCTATTCTATTGAATCAAATGCCTTTTATAGTCAGCAAACTATGTACCTACTGGAGTTTTGCATTCTGAGTTAATTGAAAGACTGTATAAACCTATAATTTAACATGGAGTATTAATTGTGAAAGCTTGCCTCTTCCCATCTCATGCCTTCATCAAGGATGCCTTAGATATATATGTAGACTATTCTCAAAAATATTGTGTAGACGTGGGAAAATATGCATATGGATTTGTAATTATTGAATTTCTCTAAATAATAATAATTTGATTTATTCCAAACATGTTGTAGCCTTTCCTTTTTCAAATATCTTGAAAATTCCTCTCTTAACATCTTCAAAAATGTTTTACCACATATGTAGACCTCTTTTGCCAATATATGTGGTTCAGTTCAGCTTCTCTTGCCATCTTTGTTTTCTTTTGCATCATTCTTTATTTTTTTCTAAAGAACTTTGGTCACCTTGATGTTATAGTGCAAATGTGGTAGCTCTACTATCATTGATGGAGAAAGGAGTTGACAATTCTCTTTCATTTTTTTCCTTCTTGTTGTTTTGCTAGTTTATCAACAATGTGATACCCACAGTGGCTGCTATGAATATGCAGGCATATTTCCAGGTTTGAGTCACAAGATATAACAGACTCTCTTCTTTGAAGACAAAAGCAAGGTATTTATTAATATACCAGAAAGCCACATCCACCATCACAATAAAGAAGTTGTTATACATTACCAATGCAGGGTATACAACTATCTCCAAGTCTTCCCTCTGCCAGGCTTCCCTACAAACAAGCTCCCTTAGGTAAAATGCCCCTCTCTAATGCACACTAGCTGCTCTGCCTCTCTCTGCCTCCTCTCTCTCAGTTCCACTTCACTATCCCACTTCCTGTACCGCCTGTTCCTGCTTCACCATTTGGTAAGCTCCTCCCACCACAGGATCCATATGACTCGGGTTCATGTGGCTCAGGCTTCCATTTGACTCAGGCTCAAAGCAGGTCACATAGGCCTATTAATGGGCAAGAAAGATCTTTCTGTTCCATTAACAATACATTAACAACACAGATAGTTTTCCCTTAATTGCTCTTGGGATAGTCTATCTTAGTTGAGTCTCTTACAAAACTTTCTGTAAAGCCTTAAAGATTCTCAATGAACCAAATTTTTCCTGTGCATATATCAAACAATTACACACAAGTCCTTGAAAGAAGTAACAGACATACGTTTTTCATAATGACTTACTAATTAGTAATATTAAGTGAATCACGTAAGAGAGACATATGCATACCAAAAGTTACAACTCTATTGGAAGATGTGCTTTGAGCTCTATAGTTTACCTTGAAGAGGGAATTCTGATAGAGGATGAGGTATCTCACATGCTTCTATTTGTAGATGACATTATCCTGGTTGCATAAAGCTGTCCCCTGAATGAGATATATAAACACTTAAAAGAATTTGGCTTAACTGTCTCCATAAGAAAGTCCAAGTAGATGAAAAACACATTATTTAGACTCTGCTGTGCAGCTAGATGGACAACTAGACAGTTGGCCATCAGTATATCCACATCTATGTCTACATATAATCTATATCCATATCATCTATAGCTGTATCTTCCTTCAGACTTAAGTAGAGAAATAGCTCAGGACCCTAAACTCAAGAATCTTGGGAATGGCAATGCTTTCAACTTATTGCCTGAAGACATCATTATCAGAAGTAATCCCTGTGGAAATATGGTCTAGCAATTGCTCCTGCAAGGTGCTATAGCCGCATTGATTGAAAACCTGGAAAGGAAAATCCTTGTGACCAAAATCTTTGTTGATGTTAAATAGCTCAGAATCTGGAGTTGATGTGATTTTTATCAGTGGAAATGACATTAAATAAAAGGTATCACCATCTGCCTTGCCCCTAAAGACCACTGGATTCTTCCCCCTGACTTGCGATGAAACTTTCCATATGTGTTGCTTCCTCCATTAGTATGAAAGCTCCTTGAGAGAGGGGACTATATTTCTTTTCTATTTGTACCTCCAGCAGTTAGCCCAGTTTTTTTATACATAGCAAGTACTTAATAAATTTTTCCTTCTTTCCTCCCTCCCTCCCTTCGTTCTTTCCTCCCTTCCTTCCTTTCTTCCTTCTTTCCTCCCTTCCTTCCTTCCTTCCTTCCTTCCTTCCTTCCTTCCTTCCTTCCTTCCTTCCTTCCTTCCTTCCTCTTTTTATTTGCTCTTGAGTCCTCTGTAAAGCTAGGTGAAGAAGAGGAAGAAGGATTTTTATCACTAAAAATCAACTGACTCATGGAATTTCAGAGTTGGAAGGGATCTCAGAGACTATCTCATCCCACCTCTACAAATTACCTAGCACCTGGTGATCTAGCTAGCCTTTACCTCTGAGGGAGCCCAGTCTACTTTTGGATAGCTCTAATGTTCTGAATATTTTCCTTCTATTTAGCCTGAATTTTCCTTGTATTTCCTCTTGGTAAGGAAGTGAAAGGTGTGTATCTGTGGGAAATGCAGTCTTTGAGTCATGAATGTCTATACCACTACATGCCTGGATTAATTTTTAACCATTTCAAGTCCTACATAAGGTAGTAAATGCTTCTTCAGATGAGTGGTTGTGTAGTAGCCTAATATTCACACCATAGATGGAGAAAGAAGAAAACCCACATGCAAAAATTACACATCCAAATAGTGTTTATTAGAAGATACTCTTTTCAGCCATTCAGATCTAGAAGGGGACTGCTGAGTCAAGTCAACTCAAATCAAGTCAAAAAGCATTTAGCAAGTACCTACTAGGTGTCAGACACTGCTAAGTAAGCACTGGTTGGTACAAAGAAAGGCAAAAAACAAAGTTCCTGTCTTCAAAGAACTCAGTCTAATAGGGGAGACATGAAAACGACTATTTACAAAGAAGATATGTTCAGGAGATATTGAACATGGTCTTAGAAGGAAGGCACTAGAATTAAAGGGTTTAGAGAAAAGCTTCTTTGAGAAGGTGGGATGTTAGCTGAGACTTGAAGTAAGCCAGGAAGTGAAGATGAGAAGAGAGAAAGTTTTAGGTATGGGGGAGGTGTGGGTAGAATTCAGAAAGGAATGCCTGCAGGGATCTATGACTAGGCTCAAGGAACTCCAGTGGGCTGAAAATCCCTGAAATCTGTCCAAATTGGGGTGATGACATAATGGCTCCCTCAAGATAGGAAAAATCCCATCCCAGACATGTGTTTTAGATACTCTCTTTTCAGGGATTCTAGGATGATGACTGCTGGGAAACAAGGTGTCACTCAGTTCCAGACCTACATTTTGAGTACAGCAATGGGTTGAAGGGAATGAGAATATTGGATTGAAATGTTTCCTAATTAATTTAGGTCAATGGACTGTAGCTGTTTGTCCTTTGTTCTTCAAGAGGACCATGACATCAGAGAGGTGATGCCATAATATGCAAGTGAATTGTATTTAAGTGAGGGAAGACTGTATAAAATCACCAGCTTCACTTTCTCTTCCCCAGCCATGTGGGCCCAGTGGCAAGATATAGATCAGGATGACTGAAGATGGCCCTGGGTGCAGTGGGAGACCTTGGCCTTTTTAAGCTAAAGTTTTAAAGAGGTCTGCTTGACTGAGAAAATGCCCTTACAGTAAGAAATGAGGCATAGAATGGCCTTTTTTGCCCAGTAAAAAAAATCAATGTGGGAAGGGAAGACCCACAGGATTTCTGGCCAAAACAGAAAAAATTGGTATTTACATTCACTCTGAGCCAATCAGAGCCCAAACAATTACCAAGTGGGGCTTAGTCGGGGACCTGTTGTTGATCAATCAATGAAAGCCAGAGTGATTTGGGTTTAAGAAATGGTTCTTAAGAAAGAAATCTAGCCTGTAAACCCCAGGATATCTTGTCAAGTTTCTGTGATCAAAATTTACATTGCTTTGGACAGAGTACCTCAGGTAAGGATATGATACCTTGTGTGGATAGAGGGAAGGGAAAGGAAGGAAGGAAGGAAGGAAGGAAGGAAGGAAGGAAGGAAGGAAGGAAGGAAGGAAGGAAGGAAGGAAGGAAACTGTGTTGCCCAATTGACCAGTTCCAGTACTCACAGAGGTGGTTGTCATAACATCAGGGGAGTGATGACCTGATATGCAGGTGAAATGGATTTAAGCGAGGGAGGGTTGTACAAAGTTGCCAACCTCACTTTCTCCTCCAGAGCCATCTGGTCAATGGATAAGCAGGACATAAAGGCTTAAGAGAAGACTTAAGAGAGGTATGATAACTATCTTCTATAATCAGGTATGGGCACAGATAGACACTTCGTTATGAAGTTGTAATTGGGGAAAGAGGTGAAGATTTGGCTGGTTTTAGGGATGAAAGCAAAAGAAACTTAACAAGCAATTAAAATTACATAGTTAGCTGGTGAATTTGAGTTTGAGTCTTCCCAGAGAGTCTTTCTTTTGAAATTGCTTGGACAGTGCCTGGAAGGTGGCCTGGAGCTATCTTCTCAAAATGAGGATCAAAGGCCTTGTGGAAATCTTTATGGCCTTTCCCCTTGGGGTTATACATAGGAATATTAACTTGAATTCTCTAGAGGAAGGAGGGAATAAATTTCTGCATACCAAAGATCCCAACAGAGAGAAAAAGGCCTTTTATTAATATAGCTATGTATAATGTGTGTACACATGAAAATATTCTATAGAAAGCAATATTGAGTAATTTACATTCCCCAAAGGAAGGATATCATTTATAGTTATACAATTTCTAAAAAGAGATATATTCTCATACAAATATTATGAAGGGCTATAGAAATCACAAACCAGATACTAAGGCATGAATCATGGCAGATAGAATTTAAGGGGTACAACTGGGTACAAACTGGATTGGCACCCAGTAGGCTGGTACCAATGCTTGCTTGTAAATATGCTGGCTAAAGTGTACCAAATCAAGGTATGTTTTTTTAAAATAATTTTTAAAAATTCCTTTGGAAGATGGCGGAGTAGAAACAGCTCATCCAAGCCTCTCTGCCCCCAGATTCCCCCCAAACTATGTAAAAGGGGACTCTGAACAACTTCTGGAGCCCAGCACCCACAGAACAACACAGAGAAGCTAACCTCCCGCTGAGGACAGCCCAGCAGCCCTGCAGGAAGGACCAGCGCAGAGGTCTGGGAACTGGCAGCGTGCAGAGCGCAGGAGCCTAGCCGAGCCCAGGTCCGCGTGAGCCGAGGTTTTAGCCCCAGGGCGGCAGGGCCAGCAGCTGGCTGGAGGAACCCCAGAACACCAAGAGCTGTGGCGACTCCAGAATTATCAACATAGACATGCCTAGGACAAAGTAAGAGGTTAGTGTCCTATGGACTTTGGGACCTGTATTTGGGGAATGCGTCAGCTCCCTCCCCTGGGGGCTAGAAGCTGCTGAGGAGACACGCCATTTTGTAGTTTTCAGAGGCAGCTCCGGCTCCCAGCCTACAAATCTTGGGGAGATGCAGTGATCAGTCTTGGGGGGTAATCGCTCTTGCTTTAACCTCACTGGATCTGGATTGTGATCTAGGGTGGAAGTTGTGGGTGGGTTTACAGCTTGCCAGAAACGGAAGTTGCCCCCACACGTTCGGGACGAAAATTCCTCTATCTGGCCTTAAAGCCATAGTGTGGCAACAAGCCCAAAAGTCAAGCAATTAAGTGGCAACATGCCAAGGCAAAGGAAACAGAAAACTGCAACCCTAGACTCCTATTTTGGGGGCATAGAGCAGGAAAAGGACTGTGAGGTCAGAAGTCCTGCTCCAAAAGCCCCAGGGGAAAACATGAGCGGGTTGCAGGCCATAGAGGATCTTAAGAAGGACTTTAAAAATCAAATAAGAGAAGTGGAGGAAAAATTGGAAAGAGAAATGAGAAGGATGCAGGAAAAGTATGAAATGAGGGTCAACAGCCTGACTGAGGAAAACAACACCTTAAAAAATAGACTAGCTCAAATGGCAAAGGAGGCCCAAAAGGGCAATGAGGAGAAGAATGCCTTAAAAATTCCTTTGTTTTTACATTGTTCAGTTTTTCTCCTGTATCTCTTCCTTCCTTCCTCCCTGAGAGCCAAATCTTATAACAAAGAATTTTTAAAAAAAAGAAAAAGAGGAGAGCCCCTCACCCAAGGAAAACTGGTCAATACATAAAAAATGCCACGTTCTATTTGACACTCATGGATTCCCCACTTCTACAAAGCAATGGGGGGATATGTCTTCTTGTATCCCTTCCTTGGGCTCAAGCTTTTTCTTTGTAGTTTTGCAACATTCATTTTTCAAAAATTGTTTTGTGGTAGTTGTTCTTCCTATTTCTATTGTTATATCATTGTACATATTGTTTTCTTGGCTTTTTAAAAATTTCTCTTTGAATCAGTTCATAAATATCTTTCCATGCATCTTTATATTCATCATAATAGTAATTTCTTATAGCATTGTAATATCCTATTATATTTTATGTACAACAATTTGTTTAGTCATCCCCTAATTGCTGAGCATTTACTTTGTTTCAGTTCTTTTCTGTGACAAAAAGGGTTGATATAAATATTTTGTTGTATAGAGAGAGCTTTTCTTTTCATCAGTGACATCTTTTGGGTATATTCCTAGCAGTAGAATCTCTGGGGTAGTTTAGCCATTTTATTTGCATAATTACAAACTACTTTCTAGAATAGTCATACTAATTCACAGTTCTACCAACAATGCATTAGAGTGTCCATCTTTCCACAATCCCTCCAATATCCCTCTCATCTTTTGCCACCATTCCCAATTTGCACCAAGTTTTATTAAAAGATTACTCATGCCACCAGAAACATGATGAATGCTTAAGCTGATAAAGTATAATTGGGTGGGAAGAGACATAGTGCATTTGAGGATTTTTTAAAAAATTGCAACTTTTAAACTTGTCACTGTAGATAATTTACATGATTTACATTTATATTCCTTCTTGGCATCTCAATTTATACCTCTATACAACCTAAAGGATATTGATAAAGAAGGGTTATTAAGAGTAATATGTCTAGGATGGTGAGGGGCCTTTAGATCATGCCATCTGAGGTACAGTTGAAGAAACTTGGGGATGGTTAGCCTAGATAAGAGAAGACTTAAGAGATAACTATCTTCAAATATTTGGAAGAGTGTTGTTTGGTGGAAGGAATAGATTTATTTTGCATGGTTTAGAAGGCAAACTAGGTAGAAGTTGCCAAGACCCAGATTTAGGCTTAATGTTAAAGAAAATCATCATGGCAATCAGATTGGTTCCAAAGTGGAATGGGCTACATCTGGAGGTAGTAGGCTCAACTTTCAAAAGAAGGCCTTACATAAAAACTGATATAGGCAATACGTGTACAATCATATTAAACACATTTCCATATTAGTCATGTTGTGAAAGAAGAATCAGAACAAAGAGAAAACATATGAGAAAGAAAAAAAGGGAGAGAGAATAGTGTGCTTCTATCTGCATTCAGACTCCACAGTTCTTTCTCTGGATGTGGATATCCCTTTCCATTATGAGTCTTTTGGAATTGTCTTAGATCATTGTATGGAGGAGAAGAACTAAAAGTCTATTAAAGTTGATAATTGCACAATATTGTTGTTACTGGTACAATGTTTTCCTGGTTCTGCTTACTTCACTCAGCATCAGTTCATGTACGTTTTTCTGGGGTTTTCTGGGTTTTCTGAAATCTACCTGCTCAACATTTCTTATAGCACAATAGTGTTCCATTACATTCGTATACAATAGTTTGTTCAGTCATTTCCCAATTGATGGGCATTCCCACAATTTCCCATTCTTTGCCACCACAAAAAGAGCTTTTATAAATATTTTTGCACATGTAGGTCCTTTTCCCTTTTTATAATCTGTTTGTGATACAGACCTAGTAGTGGTATTGCTAGATCAAAGAGTATACACAGTTTTATAGTCCTTTGGGTATAGTTCCAAATTGCTCTCCAGAATGGTTGGATCAGTTCACAACTCTACCAATAATGCATTAATGTTCCAATTTTTCCGTATCTCCTCCAACATTTATCATTTTCCTTTTTTGTCATGTTAACCAATTGGATAGTTGTGAAGTGGTAGCTCTGAGTTGTTTTAATTTGCATTTCTCTAATCAGTAGTGATTGAGAGTATTTTTTCATATACCTATATATGGCTTTAATTTCTTCATTTTAAAACTGCCTGTTCATATCCTTTGACCATTTATCAATTGGGGAATGGTTTGTATTCTTATAAATTTGACTCAGTTCTCTATAGATTTGAGAAATGAGGCCTTTATCAAGATACTTGTTATAAAGATTGTTTCTCAGCTTTCTGCTTTCCTTTTAATCTTGTTTGCATTGACTTTGTGCAAAAACTTTTCAATTTAATGCAATCAAAATAATCCACTTTGCATTTCATAATGTTCTCTATCTCTTATTTGGTCATAAATTCAGTGAAAGATTTTTAAAGTGAGACTCTGTGTGTGTGTGTGTGTGTGTGTGTGACTCTTGACTGACTGTAAACAGTGCAGAAGGAGGTTATAGATAGGTTGAAAAGTAGAGAGAAAAGAAGGGAATAA
Source organism: Gymnobelideus leadbeateri (assembly GCA_011680675.1). Taxonomy (NCBI): domain Eukaryota; kingdom Metazoa; phylum Chordata; class Mammalia; order Diprotodontia; family Petauridae; genus Gymnobelideus; species Gymnobelideus leadbeateri. The sequence goes on from WOXC01009892.1 coordinate 11,936, forward strand.
TTGCTGGGGTAAGTTGCTGGAGTAGGGAAGGGTTGGGATCAAGGGCATAGGTTATCCTTGGGAAGAACTGACAGTTTTTCTTCAGAAATTGGAGGAGAGGAGAGGAAGGGAATGTGGTTGAGGGTTTTTGAGATAGAGAATAAAGAGAAATAGGGACCCTATATTTTCTCAGCTAGATAGGAGGTAGGGTCCTCTACTGAGAGAGAGAGAGAGTAGGGAGGAGGTATAGTGGGAGGTTTGAGGAGAGAAGGAAAATGGTTAGAATAGCCTCTATAGCATATGTGTATATGTAGGGGTGAGTGTATGTGTATGTATGTGTGTGTGTGTGTGTGTGTGTGTGTGTGTGTGTGTGTGTGTGTGTTTATGTGGGAGAGATAGACAGACAGAGAGACAGATTCAGTTTAAGAAGAACAAAAAGATTGGTTATTTGAGATTAGGTAATAAATCTGCTTATGTACCTCTGATGTAGGGATGGACCTTCTGTGTTCTCTATTTCAGTAATTTCTCTAGCAGAAATGGAGTGGAGAACTAATTGGTGCTGATGCTGTCATATTCGGGAAGCAGTCTAGCATGCTCAGAGAAAGGGATGATAGTATTTCATGTTTTACAAAGGGCCTATTGCTCTAGGATATTGGTGGCCTTCATGTCACTTTGGAAATGTGAAGTTTTGAAAGAAAGTCAAGTATGTTCAGCATTATTATCCAGGAATCCAAGTTACCTCATACTTACTCACAGAGAAGACAGAACTGACTCATTGATGAGAAGTGCCTGGTGTGGGCGCTGAGATGCCCCTGAAATGGGTGGTAGGCCTGTCAGCTGAGGTCCAGCGCAGGCCAAAGACCTGTCCTTGACTAAAACAGGAGCAGATAGCTTACAAATTTTAGTATTATCTTATAGATTGTTATTGTTGTAGTTTAGTTATTTCATTGGTGTCTGACTCTTTGTGACCCCATTTGGTATTTTCTTGGCAAAGATACTAGAGTGGTTTGCCATTTTCTTTTCCAGCTCATTTTACAAATGAGGAAACTGAGGCAAATATGGTTAAGTGACATGCCCAGGGTCACACAGCTAGAAATTTCCTGAGGCCAGATTTGAACTCAGGAAGATGGGATTTCCTGACTCTAGGCCTGGTGCTCTATACACTGAGCCACCTAGCTGCCCATTTCATAGATTACATTTACATTAAAGGTTTTCCAGATGCTGACTCTTTCCAGGAAGTCTTTCTAGATTTTCCTACCCAAAAGTGTTTTTTCCTTCTCCAGTTTTCCAATATCCTTATATCTTTCCTTTGCCCCAAATACTTTCCATTTTGTATCATGTTTATTTTTTTGGAGGGCAAATGGGGTTAAGCAACTTGCCCAAGGTTACATGGCTAGTACGTATTATGTATCTGAGGCCAAATTTGAACTCAGGCCCTCCTGACTCCAGGGCCGGTGCTCTATTCACTGCACCACCTAGCCGCCCCATACCATGTTTATTTTTATGTGTCATAGCACCTTTATTAGACTATAAGCTTATCAAGCACACTGATGGGGCAGTTAGGTGGCACAGTGAATAGAGCATCGGCCCTGGAGTCAGAAGGACCTGAGTTCAAATCCAGCCTCAGACACTAGCTGTGTGATCTTGGGCAAGTCACTTAACCATTATTACCCTGCCCTCCTCCAAAAAGACTAAAAAAAAAAAGAAAAAAGGAAAGAAAGGAACACTGATTCTGTATTTGAACATTAGATCTGTCACATACTACTATGATCTAAGGCAAATTAAACTCTATGGAAGGAAGGAGACAAGTATCTATTAAGTGTTTTTATTTTATTATATTTAGATTTTATTATTTACTTATATTTTATTAATATAATATACACTATATTACATGCAACATAAATTATACAAATATATGTGTCATATATAGCATGCAGGTAAATATAATATATTATGATTAAATGTTTATTATTATATTTTATTATTACTTACTATTACACATTATAAAAAAAGCTGTCACCACCACAGTCCTTGACACTTACATGGCTTCAAATCCAAAGCTGTTATATAATTTAGCAGTAGAAATCACATTGAAGAAAAGGCATCGCCATCTTCTTTGCTGCTACATCCTCAGGATGATGCGACCTTTCCATCTGACTTACAGCCAAAATCTTCCTTATGTGCTGTCTCTTTCATTGGCATGTGAACCCCTTGAGAGCAAGGGCTATCTTTCCTTTTTATTTATATCCCTGGCACTTTGCATATAGTAAGTGCTTAATAAATGCTTCATTTGTTCCTTTAATTCTAACAGCCACTCAATGAGGGAGGCAGGGGAGCTATTATTATTTGCCTCAATGATAATTTCATTCTTTAAAAGATGGAGAAAATAACAAAGGAGGTTTCTATTCTGGATTTACTTCTCACTAGCATGGAGGAACTGGTGACTTGGGTGGAAATGATGGGAAACTTGCAGCTATATGACTATCTCTCTCTTCTAAAATTTGTGACAAAGAAGAAAGTTGGGCATAGTTTGCCGTGTACTCTAAATTTTGGGAAAGTGTATTATAATACTTCAGGTGTCAGGTGGCCCCAGGTTGGTGGCAGAGGACAGAAGGAGGTGTATGTGAGAGATATTACAAAGGTAAAATTGACAAACCTTGGCAACAAATTGAATATAGGGGATAAAAGGGAGTGAGGAGTGGAGGGTCATATCTAGGTTGTGGCCCTGAGGGACAGTGAGGATGGTGGTGCCTTCAGTAGTAAAAGGGAAAGTTGAAAGGGGATTTTGGGGTAAAGATAATGAATTTAAGAGATCTACAGGATTTCCATTTCAAGATTTCTAATTGTAAATATTAATGGAAATGTAAGATTGGTGGTTAGCAGAGATGTTATTGCTGGATAAATAGATTTGAAGATCATCACCATAGAGATAATAATTAAATCCATCAGAACTGAGGAGCTCACCAAGTGAAATGACATAAAAGGAGAAGAGAAGATGGCCCGGGGACACTCGTGGTTAGCAAGTGTGACCTCGATGAAGATGTAACTAAGGAAACTAAGATGAAGTCAGACAGAGAAAAGAACCAGCAGAGAGTAATGTCATTAAAACCTATTGAAAAGAAAATATGAAAGAGAAGAGAGTGATTGGCCAGATCAAAGACTGCAGATAGGTCAGGAAAGACCAGAATTGAGAGAAGATCATTTGATTCTGCAATTGTAAGGCCGTTAATAACTAATTTAGAGAGAGTTGTTTCAGTTGAATGATGAGGATAGAAGCCAGATATTAGAGAATTAAGAAGATAGTAAGAGAGAGGAAGTGGAGACTCCTAATATAGACAGCCTTCTTAAAGAAGTTATTTAACAGAGAGTCAGGTTTCATTGAGAGCCAGAAGTTGAAAGGAAAATATTTAAGATGAAGGCAAGTTTGTTATCTATGCAGCAAGCATGACAGAGGGCACAGTATAATAGGGGTGTGTGTGTGTGTGTGTGTGTGTGTGTGTGTGTATGTGTGTGTGTACATGTGTGTGTGTTTCTGTTGCTTCTATCTCTCACCCAGAAATCAGATGAACTCTCTCCACAGAATTCCCAATAGACAAATTCTAGACCTTTATTTGCTGGCATTATGCTGGCTCCAAAGACAGAAGAAACCCAATTCCTGTTAAGGTTCATGCAGATGGCAGTAGTCCAAAGTCCCCCAACATCCAACAAGGAGCATTCCCCAATGGCACTAACAATACTGGAGAAGAATTATTTTATATGAGTGTTTACTTTCTATTCTTTCCCTTCCTCCTCTGGTGTGATTAATCTTATTTAGACTATTGATTGGTCTCTGTAGACAATACTGTTGTTATGTGACCTGCTGAACATCTTGCCTTGTAGGCTCAGCATAATATGGACTGCTGGTCTTTTGTTTTCTCTAAGTAATTTGAATGCCAATAGCTATTTAAAAATAATTAGTTTATTTTTAACATTCATTTTTAAAAACCTTGAGTTCCAAATTTTCTTATTTTTTATCTCTTCCTCACTGAGAAGGCAAGTAATATGATATCAGTTATACATGTGAAGTCATGTAAAACATGTAGTAGCCACTTTGCAAAAAAAAAAGAGCAAGAAAAATAAAGTGAAAAAAATCATGCTTCAATTTTCACTCAGAGTTGATCAATTCTCTCTGTGGAGTGGGATAGCATTTTTTATCATTGGTCCCTTGGAATTATCTTGAATCATTATCTTGATCAGAGTAGTTTAGTCTTTCATAGTTGATCATTGTTACATTATTGCTATTACTTTGTATGATGTTCTCCTGGTTCTGTTCATTTCACTTTGCTTCAGTTCATGTAAGTCTTCCCAGGTTTTCCTGAAACCATCCTTCCTTCCTTCCTTCCTTCCTTCCTTCCTTCCTTCCTTCCTTCCTTCCTTCCTTCCTTCCTTCCTTCCTTCCTTCCTTCCTTCCTTCCTTCCTTGGAGGGCAACTGGGGGTGACTTGCCCAAGGTCATATAGCTAGTAAGTATTAAGTGTCTGAGGCTGGATTTGAACTCAGGTCCTCCTGACTCCAGGGCTGGTGCTCTGTTCACTATGCCACCTAGCCATCCCCCCACTTGTCATTTCTTATAACACAATATATCACAATCATATATCACAACTTGTTCAACCATTCTGCAGTTGATAGGCATCCTTTCAAATTCCACTTCTTTGCTGCCATAAAAAGAGTTGTTATAAATATTTTTGTACATATAGAACCTTTTTCCTTTTTTTCAATCTCTTTGGATCTTAGACCAAGTATAATGACCAAAGGATATACACAATTTTATAGCTCGAAATTTTTCTCCAGAAAGGTAGAAACTAATTCATGACTCCACCAATAGTGTGTTAGGGTTCCAATTTTATCTATGTCATCTTCAGCATTTGCCATTTTCCTTTTCTGTCATGTTAGCCAAGCTGATAAGTATGAGGTGGTATCTCAGAGTTGTTATAATTTGAATTTCTTTAATCAATAGTGATTTAGAGTATTTTTTCACATGACTATTTACAGTTTTGATTTCTTCTTCTGAAAATTTCCTGTTCATATCCTTTGACCATTTATTAATTGAGGAATGGCTCTTATTTTTATGAATTTGACTCACTTCCCTGTATATGTGAGATATGAGGCCTTTAATAGAAACTTTCTATAAATCCCATCTCCCCCCAGTTTTGTGTTTTTATAATTTTGTCAGTATTAATTTTATTTGTTCAAAACAATTTTAATTTCATGTAATTAAAATTAGTCATTTTAACTCCTGTAATCTTCTCTATCTCATGTTTGGTCATAAACTCTTCCCTTATTCATAGATCTGACAAGTAAAATTTTTCTTGTCCTACTAATTTATCTGTGATATCATCCTTTATGTCTAACTCATTTATCTATTTTAATCCTTATTTTGTAATACAGTATGAGATTTGGTCTATGCCAAGTGTCTGCCAAACTGCTTCCCAGTTTTCTCAACAATTTTTGTGAGTTCTTGCTCCAAATGATGAGTTCTTGCCCCCAAATTTGGAATCTTTGGATTTATAAAAAGCTAGATTACTATGTCATTTACTACTGAGTCTTGTATACCTAATCTACTCCACTGATTCACCACTCCATTTCTTAGCCAGTAACTGATTATTTTTATGATTCCCACTTTATAACATAGTTTGAAATCTGGCACTGCTAGGCTGTTTTCCTTCATTTTTTTTTTCATTAATTCCCTTGATATGTTTGACTTTTTGTTCTCCCAGATGAAATTTGTTATGATTTTTTTCCAACTCTAGAAAATAATTCTCTGCTAGTATGATTGGTATAAGTATTGATATTATTGAATAAGTAAATTTAGATAGAATTGAAATTTTTATTTTATTGGTTCAGTCTACCCATGAGCAATTACTACTTCTGCAATTGTTTATATCTGCCTTCATTTGTGTGAAAAGTATTTTGTAATTTTGTTCATGTAGTCCCTGGATTTGTCTTGGCAAGTGTTTTAGGCAGTTATTTTACATGAAATTTGTTTTTCTATCTCTTCTTGCTGGGTTGTATTGTTAATATATAAAAATACTGATGATTTATATGGGTTTGTTTTATAACTTGCAACTTTGATAAAGTTGTCATTTGTTTCATCGACTTTTTTAGTTGATTCTCTAGGGTATAACTAAGTATATTCTCATATATATATACACCCTAGGATATATCTCTAAGTATATTCTCTAATATATCTCTCTCTCTATGTTCTCTAAGCATATCATATCATCTGCAAAAAAGTGATAATTTTGTTTCCTCAATGCCTATCTTTATCCTTCATCTTCTTTTTTCTTATTTTATTACTATAGTTAGCATTTCTATTATAATATTGAATAATAGTAGAACAAAGAATATAGTAGTGATAATGGGGCATCTAGAGATACAGTGGATAGAGTATTGGGTTTGGAATTAGGAAGACCCATCTTCATGAGTTCAAATCAGGCTTCAGACACTAGCTGTGTGACCCTGGGCAAAGTCACTTAACCTTGTTTGCCTCAGTTCCTCATTTGTAAAATGAACTAGAGAAGGAAATGGAAAAGCATTCTAATATCTTTGCCAAGAATACCACCAAAATGGGGTTGTAGACCCTTGGACACAACTGAACAACAACAATAATGGACATCCTAGCATCACATGTTCATAGCTATTTCATGTGGGTGTTCTTGAAAAGAAGTTTGAGTTTTCTGTCTCCTGATGTAGACAGCGATTTCAATCCCTTCAGCCAATTTATTCTCTATGGCTCCTAACCTAGAGTAAGTTTTCTGAGTCTTCACAAAGAGGCCCAGTGATTAGACTATTAATGTCCTAAGAGCTTGACCTGGCTTCTGAGATTGGTGTGTGTGTGTGTGTGTGTGTGTGTGTGTGTGTGTGTGTGTGTGTGTGTGTGTGTGTGAAGGGTAGGTAACCAGGGAACCACCATTTTACAAATACTCCATGCCTCTTGGTACCACTTTTGCATCAGCCAGGCACAGGACTTGGCTCATTGGTGCCATCTACTGGTTTACTTGCTGCCACCACCTTCCTGTTTTTTTTCCTGGGTTCCTCTTTCCCAGATGTCCACATATCATTGGATTGTGACATCATAGATTTAGATCCAGGATCTAAGAGGTGCCAATTATCTCATTTCACAGATGATGAGGATGGAGGCCCAGAAGCTAACTTAACTCTCCAACTCTTTAGATATAACAGGGGCCAAACTAGGATTTGAATTCAGGTCTCACTTTAAATTCGATGCTCTTTTCACTACAGAGGACAAGGCTTTCTCCTTCCTCTTCCTTTCTGAAGAACAGGTGTTTTAAAAGAGGACTGGGAATCTATTTAAGGCATTGTGTGGTGGAGAGAGCATTGGGTTTGGAAACAGGAAGACTTATCTTCATGAGTTCAAATCCAGCTTCTAACACTTTCTAGCTATGTGATCCTGGGTAGGTCATTTAGCCCTGTTTGCCTCAGTTTCCTCATCTGTAATATGATCTATAGAAGGAAATTTCAAACAACTCTAGTATCTTTGCTAAGAAAATCCCAAATTGGGTCATGAAGAGTCTGATACTACTAAACAACAATCTACAATTGAAAAAAATCACTAACTCCGAAGTCAGAGGACCTGAATTCAAATCTTCCTGTTGGTGAAAGATTGCATATGACCTTGAGAAATTACTTACTCTCCCTGGGCTTTAGTTTCCTTATCTGTAAAATGAAGGGATTGGATTAGATAGTATCTGAAGTTCATTTTAACATATTGGCCGAAAGCATGATAACAGATAAAATGGGGTAAAGGTGCAAAGGTCCCTCTGGATTAATCTTAATTCTGACTGCAGGAAACTAAGCCAGTTTTTATTAGTTCCTTCTCCTCCCTTGATTAGGTTCCTTTTCCAGGTCTTGTTATTGACGTGATCTCAGTTTTATCCCATATCCTGTGCATTTGGCTGGCAAAGTTGGGTGTCTTAGCTTGCCACCGCTTTCCTAACTTTCGGCCACAGAAGAGGGAGCCAGTGGCCTGGGGGTGGTACCTCTCCCCTTCAGCAGCAGTTCTGGTTCAGACATATGGAATTTTTTATCTTAGATGACTGCTTTGGGGCTTCAAGAAGTCTCAACTTTTCACTCTGGTTCCTAGATGAGTACTCTTTCTTAAGTAACTGTTCAGTCTCAATCCCCTTGGCATCCCCCTTGAACCTCACCTGCTGGAGGTTGTGGGTCTATTCTTTCCTCCATTTTATTCTCTGGCCACTCTAAGTTGTGGTGGAATCTACAGGCATACTTCAGAGATATTGTAGGTTCCATTCCAGACCACTGCAATAAAGAAAATATTGCTATAAAGTGAGTCATGTGAATTTTTTGGTTTCCACTGCATATAAAAATTATGTTTACACTATCCCATAATCTATCAAATGTGCAATAGTACTATGTTAAAATATGCATATTTTAATTAAAATGTTTTATTGCTAAAAAAAAGTCAGCCTTCACCTAGTCATAATCTTTTTGCTGGTGGAGGGTCTTGATTCAATGTTGATGGCTGTTCATCAAGGTGGTGGTTGCTGAAGGTCCACGTGGCTGTGACAGTTTCTCAAAATAAGACAATGAAGTTTGCCACATTGATTGACTCTTCCTTTCACTTGAACAGTTAGAGACCATTGTAGGGTTATTAATTGGTCTAATTTTAATATTGTTGTGCCTCAGAGAATAGAGAAGTCTGAGGCGAGGGAGAGAAATCGGGAAGGCTCCTTGGTGGAGAAATCAGAATACACACAACATTTATCGATTAAGTTTGCCATCTTATATCGGCACGGTTTGTGGCTCCCCAAAGCAATTATAATAGTAAAATCAAAGATCACTAATCAAATATCATCATAACAATATAATACTAACTAAAAAGTTTGAAATATTGCTAGATATAGCTTAATATTGCTAGAATTACCAAAATGTGACACAGAAACACAATGTGAACCCATGCTGTTGGAGAAATGATGCCAATAGACTTGTTTGATGGAGAGTTGCTGTAAACCATTATTTTATAAAAATTGTAATATCTACAAAGTGCAATAAAGCAAAGCCCAGTAAAGTATGCACATACGTTGAGGTTCAGTCACACCAGGGTCTTTATATAAAAATACACACATACACATAGACACCACTTGTGCACATACATATATGACTGCCCTGACCTCCCTGCTCTTTTCCTAGAGCACATTCCTCGTGCTTCTTTCTCCTCTGTTACTTGTTCCATTGTCTTCCTCACCACTGTGTCACCTATAAGGCTTGCATTGTACCTTGAATATAGTAGGTTCGAGATGATCCTTCACTGAATAAATGAACATCAGCACATTGCCCAGAGTTCTCCTTATTCCTCTCCCAAATTTAATCTCTCACCTCCACAGTACACCTCTTCTTGGAAAGTCATGTTCTGATGACCTCCTTAGTAAGCACATCTTGGTTTCACTAGGGAACCTAAGAACATTGTGCCTAAAATCACAGAATCATGAAATGTTATAATGGAAGGGCTCCTTGGGGACCATCTAGTCCAGCTGAGAAAACTGAGGCTCAGACAGGAGAAAGACTTGTGCAAGGTCACATGACCAGTAACTGGTAGAGCCCAGAGCTGCTTCTTTAAGTAGAGTTCTTCCTACTACACTGAACTGGCTTAATTCTACAAGAAGCTATTGGAGTGGAGGAGCGTTGATAAGGAAAACTTTTCTCACAAATCCTACTTTCCTCAAGACCTACCTGTTCCCTCCCCACACCCCCATCTGCTTGTTAGCTTTCCCATTTGCAATATAACACACACACGTATAGATGCATATGTGTAAACATGTACATGTATATGTATTCTATACCAACTTATCTATATGTTGTCTTCACTAAAATATGGGTACTTTGAGGTCAGGGCCTATTTTTTTACTTTCTTTGTGTCTTCCATGCATAGTAGATTTCCCCTCACACAGTGAGCACCCACCAAATGCTTATTGAGACCTGGGCCTGGAGTCAGGAAGACTTGAGTTCAAATCCAGCCTCAGACATTTACTAGCTGTCTTACCTTTGCTTCCCTCAGTTTTCTCAACTGTAAATTGGGTATGATAAAAGCTCCTTATAGGGTTGCTGTAAGGATCAAGTGAAAATAAAATGAGATGTTTGTAAAGACCTTATCAGTGTCTGGCAGGTAGTTGGTAGTATATAAATGTTTATTCCCTTTTTTCCCTTTCCTTTCCCCTCCCCTTGTTGATTTACAGACTACTCAATAAATAGTTATTGAATGCCTGCTATTTGTAGTATACAATATATGGAATGATACTTTTGAAGTAGGGAGTTTCCAGTCACCATTACCTATGCAAATAGCAGGTGACTTATCCAGGGATAATATAGAACATAGACATCTTTGGGTTGATCATTAAAGTTTATGGCTCCTAAAGTCTCTTCCAATTTTTAGATTCTCACGTCCCTAAATACCCTGTGAGGGGAAGGGAGGTACCTGCATTTCAGAATGAAGGAGCTGGAGAGAGCTGCCAGTTTCTGGCAACTACCAAATGGCCTACTATCCTGAGGATTTGCCTGTTTATTTTAGTAAAGACTTCTTGGCCTAGTTCAGAGATGAGTAGGTATAATCCAATGTATCACAGGCAACTGATCCATGAAATGGCTGTCCAGCTGGGTTGAGCATCTGTGTCTGATGCTTACCACTTGTGTGATTGTGGGGAAATCACTTTGCCTCCTTAGGTCTCAGTTTCTTCATCTGTAGAATAAGGAGGTTGGGCTCAGTGGCCTCTGAGGTTCCTTCTAGCTCTGGTCTGATTCCTGCTGCCTCATGGAGAGAAGCTGAGCTGCTGAAGGAGTTAACATTTCCAAGGTCATTGAAGATGCTTTGGAGAAAGCAGTTATATAAAGTATCATTACACTCATCTGCACTCAGACTCCTTTGAAAGCACCAGACACATCCATCTGCCATTAATACCCCTCCTCCTGATGAAGATGAGCCTGGACTGCTGGTCTTGCATTCAACTATGAGCTCTTCCTCATAATGAGAAAGAAAGAGAGAGAGAGAGAAAAGAAAGAGAAAGGAAGGAAAAACTGGAAGGAAGGAAGAGAGAAAGGAAGAAAGAAAGAAAAAAAGGAAGAAAGAGGGGCCCAGTCCAGAAAGGATTTATAGAAAGAAGCCATAGAAAAGATGCAGAGAGGCACCTCCAATGGGGTGCATTGATTTAAAGGAGAGATTAAAGCATTAAACACATATGAGACAAAATGGTCAAAGGAAAGGGATTCAGATGACTACCAATCAGCTGAAAGCGTATTGCAAGGGGCCTTCTTACAGTCTCCTCTGGGATGGTCTGCTTGTCCCAATTTCTGTCTCTCATTTCTGGTGTCACAGTTTGAAAGCAATTATAATAATGAGGACATTCATAAACGGGGGTTGGACGTTGTGTGTTTAGGGGAAGGCAGGGAGAATAGTGAAACCCAGGCAGGGATTAGGTTGATTTGGGCATATTAGACTTGATATCAAAGGCACCATAATGGAAATGATCACAGCCTGAAAAACTGGATGCTGTCTTTTGGCGCAGGAGAGAGATGGCATTCTAGGCCTCTCCATTGCTTTGATGCCAACCTTCAATCCAGGTAGGCATTACTTTAAGAAGACCCAATATTGGTAAGACTGCAGATGAATCCGCTTTCATTGTTCGTTTTACAAAAGGAACTCCTAGAGTGCATTTAAATATATGACTGGATTTGCAAAATAATTAATGAACATGACACTTGCATAAAGTGATTTTTATCTATATCATTTTGCCAGTAGATTTAAAACACATTTGTTTAATTTTCCTTTGAGAGACTGTAAGAAGTTTTTCTTCAGAGATTTTGATTTCTTTCTTCCTTTGGGGGTCAAGACAATTTCTATCTTGGCATAGAAAGAGGTAGGTCTAATAAGGCTGCTTGGTATTGTGGAAACAGTGTTGGATTTAGAGTCAGAGTGAGGGGGTTAAAATCCTGAATTTGCCACTTATTCCCTTCATAACCTTGGGGCAGGTCCTTTAGCTGCTCCTTAACTGTGAAATGAGGGAGTTGGAGGAGGTGACCTTGAAGGTCGCTTCCAAATTTAAATCAATGATCCTATGATGATGATAGTGGAAGTGCTGGTGATAAGGGTTTATGCATAAGTAGTGTTTTACACTTGACAGAGCAATTTACATAAGTTATTTCATTTGATTCTCACAACAACTCCAGGGTTAGGTAATGGAAAATGAGCTTCTGACCTAGGAGGGCTAGCATTTCTCTCCTGTCCTGTAGTGGTCATTCCTTCTTGAAAGTGTAAGCCTAGATGGAGGTTCTTTTTTGGGGAAGGGGTGTTACCAGGGAACTAGCATTTGGCTCCACTTTGTACTTTCTTGACCCCTCTGCTGTTTTAATTAAACCTCAGGTTGTCAATAAGACCAATGGCAAGAGAAATGAGAGAGACAGTGGTTACAACTTAATTCTCTTTTATCCAGGAAGGATCCTATCCTTATACGCTTCAACTTAACTCTGAATCCATTGAACACCCATCAAGGATGAAGAAAGAAAGGCAAGGGGAAGGGATTCAGGAGGAAGGTGGCTCTTCTGCTGGTCATCAAGGGTTAGGTGCATCCTAGGATGTGTTGGTAAATGTCTAGCAACTGACTCTTCCCCACCCCCAAAATAACAAAGGATACCCTTTTAAGTCGACTTTTCATCATTGACATTTTCTCCATCACTTTCTTAATCAATAGAACAATAAATCAAGCCTAATTTGTAGAGTTTGCCAATTTCCAAAGTGTAATACTACTACTGATAATTTAACAATCAGCTCAAGCTTGTTGGAACTGGCTTTAGCACACCCCTGGGCACACCTATCACATAATTAAAAGGGAGCTGTGTTTTGTTACTGTCCCATAGAAGGGAAATGTTATAAAGAATTCCGAAGCCCCCCTGCTTAGCTAGACAAAGAAACTGCTGGAAGGGCTCAAAGTCCTATAAAAGGGTTGAAAGCCCTTTTTCCCATCATGGAGTTTGAACTTCAGCTAAGCCATCCACCAGTTCTCCAGATATTTCCCCATCATGAATCAACACTAGTCCTTGAATCTTGACCTGCATACTTCTTCCGGGCTCCCCATCCTCTCTCCCAAGAATTCTATAAAAATCTACTCAGTTTTTCTGGTTTTGAACCCTTTTCCACCTGAGAGCCCAGTGGCCCTGATCTGCTTCCATCTTTTCCCAATTGCCATCTCTTAATGTGAGCATGGCCCCTCAATAAGACTGAGTTGAAATACTTTCTGTCTTCAGATTCTTATTTCAAACTTCTTTCTTGTGGTGATCTGCCCTTCCATCCTGTGTCTGGGAATCCAGGGCCTCACTCACCAGTGTTGTGTTTGAATACAGAGGCTTTCAAAGATCAAAGCAGATTTGGGAAATAAATAGCTGGTTAAGAAGATGGTCATTGAGAATGGTATTTTTATTTCTTGTCTATATCTTAAAGCATAGGAATGGGTGCTAGATTCTTGGTCAAAATGGAGTACAAATAATGAAGGCTGGTAAAATGTTGTTTCCTGTAAACTGGTGATTTTAATCAAGAGGGATAGAAAATGGGGTGAGGTGGGAAGTGGGGTAGGAAAATCACCAAAGATGCCAGCCCAAGCCAGGTATTATAGTTAGTAGTATGTACAAAATAGGACAGAGGTTATCAACAGAAAGGACCAGTTAATTCATTAGTCAACATAAAGAAAAAAGCCAGAAATAAGACCCAGAAATAAAGCCAGAAATAAATTATTTTACACGATAAATAAAATAGTTTTAGATGTCTACACAAGTGTATATAAAGTGTGATAATAAGCAATCTGAATTAGAAATTTTTATCCCAGGAAATATTTTGCTTTATAGGTTTCAATGAAGTTTAGGGGTGCAGGGATTCCAAAACTATTGAGGTATAGGGCAGAGTCATCTGGAAAGAATTCGTGAACTCAAGCAGTCTTCTAATCAAGTGGAAAAAAGTTTATTGTAACACTAATATAGCAGGCAGAGCTCCTTAGGGAACTTGCAACCTAATGGGGGTGATGCTAAAGCTTATATAAAAGAAGTTCAGCAAGTGGTGTGCCAACTGGGCTAATTAGGTGGTGTGGGACAGGATCAAGGAATGGTCAGCTCCTACATATAGTTTCTGCACCTTGGGTGCAGGCACCATTCACTACTGGAAACCCGGGAGGGGGGTGAACTTCTAAGGGGTATGTTTTTGGTTTGTTAGATCTGTAACAAGATAGCCTTGGCAGTTGATGTCTATAGTTTGACCTCTGAATTATATATGGTAACTGTGGGAATCAGTCAGTACATGACAGTTCTTCTGGTACAAGATAGTCCTGTTAATACAAGAGAAATTCTGCAGAAGTAAGCTTGTTCTTGGAACAGGAAGAGATAGTTTCCCCCACTGGGCCCACTCATAAAATATTGTCAGAGATATGGTCCTAGGGCTGGGGTCTGATACCCAATCAGTATCACTGAGACTTGGTAAGATGGAATTTGTACTTGGAATATAAATAAAATATAAACAAACAAAATAGATAAAAGGAAGTTAAGAATGACATATTAAGTAGATAAACCTTCTCATTTCTGTAGAGCAGATGTGTCAAACAGTGGTCCACAACCTGCTGCCCACTTTCTAGGGGTGCCCCAAACAGCTTAAAATGTAATTGGGAAACCTTTAACAAAATAAATAAAAGTACTATAGAACAATAATAAAAATAAATAAAAATACCATGGGATATAGATAATGTTATGTGGTTTCTAAAACAATATGTGACCAGCTGGATCCCTGGTTTAGTGGCGTCCTCTTTCTCTTTGAGTTTGATCCCCCTTCTGCAGGTAATAATACCATCATTCCAGTTACTTGGCTCCAAAACCTCAGAGTGATCTTAGACTTTTATCTCTCATTCATCCCCTTAAATATGTATTATTTAATAATTGCCAAGTCTTCTTTAATTCTACTGCCACATCTCATATATATCTTCTTCTTCCCACTTAAAGTGTCATCACACAGGTTCATGACCTTATTAGGTCTTGCCTGCAATATTGCAATAACCTTCCCATTGGTCTTTTTGACTCAGTCTCTCCCTTTTCAAGAGGCCCTGTAGAGTTGTCAAATGGGTTATTTTTAATGCACTGATATGACCATGTCATACAACTGTTCAAAAAGCTCTAGTTGCCTCTAGTATGAAATACAAACTCTTTTCCTTCATAACTCATTCCTCCCTTTTGTTCTTTAGAATCTCTAGCTGCCTTCACTTTTTACATGTACTTGTTGTCTCCCCCATTACTCTGTATTTATTTCCCCAGTGTCTAGCGTAGTGTCTGCCCTATTGAGGACACTTAAGTGTTTGTTGATTGAATGATAAGGAAAGTAACTTCACAGGTAAGTGATCTGATTAATCAGAGAGTTGCTGAAACTCAAACTCAGGAATTATTACTCCCAATCCAGTTAATGGTCTGATAAAGGGATGGCAGTTTTTGACAAATATTTGGTTTGTGCTTGATTGAATGGTTGAATATTACTTCCTCTATTAATCTTTTCCTTATTTTCCCTATTTGCTAGTGTCTCCAAAAATTACTTTATTAATTTTTGTCTATCTTATGTATTTACTTGTATGCATACAGAATGTAAGTCACTTAAAGGCAGGGTATATTTAATTCTTGTCTATCTTCAGTGCCTGTAAAATGCCTAGCACATAGTAATCAGTCAATTGCTGTTTGTTCTTTTTTCTTGAAAAGGGCGAATGACATCACAATATTGGGGCAAGGTACAGTGTGTTCAGCTGTGGCTGGTTAGTCCAATACGAACTTGGAAGGGTCTACCACAGATCAGGCACAAATACCCTGAACATTTGAGATGTCTCTAGATCTGCTGCTTATTTCATGTTTGTGCTACTGTGGTTCTGCTTTGCTCATAGAGCACAAAACCTTCTTTGATGCAGGGATACCATGTTGTGCAGTTCCGTATCTCATAACTGATACTAAAGTTCTTCAGAGAGACCTTGAGAGTGTCCTTGTACCACTTCTTTTGAACTCTGAGCACTTGCCTTGTGTGAGTTCTCTGTAAAAGTCTTGTAGGTCAACATAAGTTTGACACTTGAGCAGTGTAGTCAGCCCATAGGAGTTGTGTTCTCCTCAGCAGAGTTTGAAAGCTTGACCTTTCAGGTCAAGAGAGGATGAATGAATGAATTTATTCATGTAACATCAATGGAGGAAGAAACTGAAAGGGTACTATGAAATGAATATACTTCTGATTACCTGGCCAGAGGGTAGAAATAAATGAGAGTTAGAGAAAGAGATCACAAACTTTACCAAAAAGTATGATTTAACAGTGCTTATGGACGTGAACTCTCTGTACATCTGCTAAAGCTCTCTTTCTCTCTCTCTCTACCTAAAAGCGAGTATATGATAAATTTATGAGTTGTAGACAGTTAATTTCATTCTGCAAAAGGTGGAGAAAGCAATGAGGGGAATCAGGTTCTGACCAACGAGGTGGAACTGCTTTCTGAAGGAGAAATGATGGGAACTTTGTGTGAAAGTGATCACTGTATTGATACTGAAAGGCAAGGAAAACTGAGTATATATATTAGAAGGATCCTAATTTTGGGAAGAATAGATTTTAAGAGATTGAAGAAAGGATATGTGAAACACAGTGGCTTAAAATTTGATAGAGAAAGTTGGTAAGAAATATGGGGAATCCTCAAGAATGAAATTCTAGAGTTAAAATACAGTTCTAATGAGGAAAAAAGAATGATGCTAAGTATAAAGGCTGATATGGCAGCAAGGGGAGCTTATAAACCAACTTGGACTTTCAAAAGACCCAGAGAGGAAGCATGTTGTAGTGGATACAGAATTGGTCTCAGAGCCAGGAAGATCTTGGTGCAAATTCACCTCTGAGACTAAGCAAATGAGGAAGGAGTTTAAATCAGATAGCCTATTTCTCAGGAAAGAAGGGTATAGCAGCAACCATGCTGGCATACCCAGGATGGCTGCTAGCACAGGTTCTTAGATCTGCTTTACTCGGAAAGATAGCTGTTTAAGGGGTCAAAAATCTTTTTAAAATTACATTCATGAGTTCAAGGGAAAAGTCAGCATCCTGAACTTTAGAGAAAATACAAGCAGAGAAATAAAGAACATTAGACAGAGTTTCTAATTGTCTGAGAAACTATCCCAGATCAACAGATTCAATTGTCTGACCAATACAATACATACATAGTTACCAGAGGGAGAAGCACCAACATTTGGGTTTTTCAAAGGGGAGGGGGCACTCCTTAATGGCTACCCAGAGTTTCATCTGGTCAAATCACAAGAACTGTCTTCCAATGAGTGAGCCCCAAAGAAAAATGCTAACCTCAGGGTATGTATATATATCTCCTTTTCAGAGCCAGAGGGCATCACAGCCCCCTAGACTCAGTGCCTAATTAGAAATTAACAAAAGATGTGAAATTCTTCCTACAAACCTCCCCTAAGCAAGTTTCCTTAATAGGCTCCAAGTGAGGCCTATTAATGGGTGGGGATGATCTTATATGCATTAACATTACAAAGGGTTAGGTCATCCACCGGGAGTGTTTTAGTAGGGTAAGGTATAAGGTACTTTAGAGAAAGAAACTTGGGGTATATATCTATTTAGGAATTTAGAGAGTGGGGGGTCATAAATTTAGAAGGATCCCTTTCTAAGAGGAGATAAGAAAAGATTTGTAATAGTCACTTTGGGAAATGAACTAAAGAACTGAAAAGTGGATATAAGTAGCCAAGTAATTGATTTTATGTTGGATGTCTCAGTTTTGTGACTTTATTTCTACTTAGTAGCCCTGGACAAGGAGTAGAGAAATGGGGCTTACACAAGGTTTTGAATTCATACATCCAAGAAAGCTGAAAAGTCAAGAAGCAAGGATCCTTGATTAGTACAGTGGCTAGCAGAGCCTAAAGTGAAGGACCATGGTAGAGTCATGGTTGAGCATCAAATGAAGCAAAGCCAAAAAGACAGACTAGAATAGGGATGGCTCAAAGAAATGAAGACCACCTTAACAGTAAATAGTAGGTATAGTGTGAGTGTAGGAGATATTAGGAAAAAGAGGTTGTAATCATACAATTATTTCAATTAATGAATATTTATTTAAGTTTTACTATATATTCATTATTGTTAAGGCATTGTAGGGGCATAAAATCATTAAATAAGAATTTGAAGTGATCTCCAGGGAACATCTGGTCTACCTGTTCCCTGAAACAAACGAATTCTCCCATTACAACATCCTTGACAAGTATTCATCTAGCCTTTCCTCAAATACCTTTAGTGACAAGGAATTCACTACATGAGGAAACAGTTCAATTTCAATTCTAAGTTCTAATTTATAAAAAGTTATTCCTTACAATAAGTCAAAATCTGCCTCCCTTGTCATTTGCATTTTTGTTTTGCTCTCCTGAGGTGGAGGAACATACCTAGTTCAGTACTCTGAGTCTATGCCCTCCAGGAATTTATAATCCAATTGGGGGAAAGAAGGCCCATGTGCCTGAAATAGCACTGAATATTAAAAGAAAGGTAATCAAGGGTTGAATTGTATGTGAGTTCAGAGGAGAAGGCAACCCAGAAAGTCTCTCTAAGGAGGAGGGAGGACTTAAGTTGGTTCTTGAAGCATGGCAGGGATTTCGAGGTGAGGAGAAAAGAGATAAGAGGATTTTAAGCCAAGAAATGGTAAGAATGAAGATAGGGAGGGAGCAATGAACAGGATGGACTTGTGGGACAATAAAGGCTTCTTTAGAGAAGAGAGTGTATATAAGAAATGGCATGAAAATTATACTTTAACCCATTCTCTCTTTCTTGTCTCAAAGGTTGAAGTAGGACTCCTTTTTGTTCTTTAAACATTTTTATATCACCTTTGTTTTCACATACACACACCACTCTCTATTGAGTGAGTCTTCTTCCACTTGTAACAAAGATTTAAAAAAAGAAGAAAAAAACATAGCAAAACAACAAACATTTCTATTTGTCATCAACTATGTTTGATCTTATATACAATATTCCATACCTATTATTCCCCACTTCTGCAAATGAGAGGAGGTACATTTTCTCCTTGGGACTAAGCTTGTCATTATGATTACACTGAATTCATTTTTTTGTTCTTTATATTAACATTGTTGAATTCATTGGGTATATCATTTTCCAAGTTCTGTTTATTTCATTCCCCTCCTTCTTTCTGAGGTGAACTCCTATACCTGTGATCTTCAGACCACAGCATCCTACCTCCCATAGAACCTTCACACATCTTTCTCTTGTTTCTTCGAGTTATCCCTCTCTACTGGCTCTTTCCCCACTTCTTTGAAGGTGCTCAGGTATTCCCCAATCCGTCAACTCATTTCTGCTCTGTTACCCACTTAAGCTATCATCCAGTCTTTCTTTCCACTACCAAAGTTTTGGATGGAATGAGATACTCACTGCTTTCACTGCTTTACCATTTAATCTGGTAAACTGGTCTCAACCTCCACCATTCCACTCAAAGTGCTCTCTTAAAGGTCACTAGTGAATTCCTAATTGCTGGTGCCAACAGCCTTTTCTCATTCTCCATCCTTTTCCATCTCTCTGGAGTATTTGTTATTATTGATCCTGCTTCTCTTATTTCTGTGACACTGTCCTATTTTGCCTGTCCTTTGTAACCCTTTGCTTGCTCTTTTTCCTCCTCTTGCCTCCTGAATACAGGCACTCCTTAAAGCTTTGGGTCTGACTTCCTTTTCATACTATATTTTCTCTCTTGAAGCTCTCACTCACATCTACCTTGGTTCTCCAGCTGGTTCTGCCACGAAAGAATTGTGTAACCTTGAGTAGATCACTTCCCCCTTGGGCCTCAGTTTTCCCATTTGTAAGATGAAGGATTTGGACAATCACTCATTTAATCAATTTATTCAATGGCTACTATGTATCCTATCTAATGAAGGAGACAACATGCAAACAAATATATTATGAAGCAGGCTACATATAGGATATATTGGAAATCATTAACAGAGAGAAGAAACTATAATTAAGTGTCTTCTTATATACTATATTATAATATATACTAAATAAATATATTTATATATACTATAATATTATAGAACTTAATATACTATACTATAATACTATAATAATATTATTATAATTAAGAGACATTAGGGACTAGATTGGACCAGAAGTATTAAACACATGGCCTTTTTTCCCACCCTCCCAGAATCAGATTAAAATATAATTGGGAACTATTTAACAAAAAATGTTTCAGTAAACATAAATAATGTTAACATGTGGTTTTCTAAGTCAGTATGTGACCCCAAAAGTCCCATTTCTATTAGAGTTTGATACCACTGGATTAGATGACCTGTAAAATGCCTTTGATCTCTAAATTTGGGGGCTAGACTAGATGTCCTTAAAATTCCCTCTCAGCTCTGTAATTCTCTCCCTATTTTTAAGTAATGAATAAATGGCTGCTTTGGGACAGTAGATAGAGTTCTGGGCCTGGAGTTAGGAGGACTCATCTTCCTGAGTTCAGATCTGGCCTCAGACAATTACTAGCTGTGTGACCCTGGGCAAGTCACTTAATCTTGTATGCCCCAGTTCCCTTATCTGTAAAATGAGCTGGAGAAGGAAAGGGCAAACTGCTCCAGTATTTTTGCTAAGAAAACCCCAAATGGGGTCACAATGTGTTGGACATGACTGAAAAATGACTGAATGACATCAAGAACAACAAATGAATACTAGTAGTACATAGTGAATATATGTATGTGTGTGTATATATATATATGTATATATATAATGTATGTATGTATGTATGTGTGTATATATATACATATATATATACATATATGATATGTATACACACATGCTATGGGTTATTGGGGCAATGGGAATGAGCAGATCATGATGTTTTTAGTTTGAGAAGGCTTCATGGAGGAAGCAATTCTGAACAGGTATTATTCTTACTTTGGTTATAGTCAGTATGACCAGTTGACTAAAAGCATCATCTCTCACTGTTTGTTTTTCATTAACGTCATGATTATGTTTCTGAGGAAGAAAATGGGAAGGATATGGAGCTGGCAAAGGATAAGATTTGTTGCTAACAGTTCAAATATTTTCAGATGTTTCTCGGGTGCAGAGAATGTTCCATTATGTCATGGAATTGCTACTCTCTGAGACTCACTTTTAGGACTTGTTAAAATAGTTCCTTCATGAAGTGACACACATAAGCTAGGGTCTGCTGTTTCCTCAGCCCCTTGAGCTACAAACATTTTCTTCCCTGAGAGCCCCACAAATCTTATGCTGCATTTTTCTGATGGGTTCTCTCTTCAATGGGCAGCTAGGCTCTGGATTTAAATAGATCAAAGCCCCTGGAATGTGGTAGGTGAGTTCAGTCCATCTGGGATTGCATAAACTACATTGATTGTCATTTTCTCAATTTTTGTCTCTCCTGAATTTTTGTAGAATAATAGAATGATAAAACTGGAAGGAACATTGGAGATATTCTAGCTCAGGGATAGGCAAATTGCCGCTCAAAGGCAGAATCTAGGCATCCACCTCTTTCTGTATGACCTGTAATCTATCAATGGTTTTTACATTTTAAAATAAAATTAAACTTTATTTTGAAAAGTAAAAGCCTTTCTTATTCCTCTAGCCACACAAAGGCTGATTTGGCCCCTGGGGTTTTGGACCTCTCCTTTAATCCAACCCTTTAATTTTACAGATGAGGAAACTGAGGGATGAAGGAAAATGATGTCTTGAAAGCCCCAGCTCTAATGGTATATGGATCAAAATTTATTTATCTAATGCCTGATTCCAGTCTTCTTTGAATATAAACATTGACTTTGTGAGGCAAGAGCATAAAGGAAGTTAGGCAGTGGGCCTAATGAGAAACAAGCATGAGCCCAAAGGAAATTTAATATCTCCTGTTTCTTCTTTTTATTCCTCTCCTTGGTTTTCTAGGGAAATCTGTGTCTAGGACAGAATCCTGGGTGAATCTACTGAGAGCAGATGTTTTTGTTATCCAAACCTAGTGGGATGGTGAGCCTGCAAAGTGAGGGAGTTTGGCTAGGAGGGAGGCGAAGAAATGAGACAGAGCTGATGCAAAATTTGGAGCCTTAAACACAGGCATACTTTGGTTTAGAAAAGCAATCTACATAACTGGGTAAAATGTTATCCCCCACCTAAAAACAAAACAAACCCAAACAAACCCTATATATGGATAAAAACAGACTTGTCATTTGCCAAGAAAAGTTGCAATCTATCTTCTCAGCATCTTCTACTTTTCCCCCTCCCCACCCTCCAAGAGATAGTGTGGTGTAGTGGATAAAGTGCTGGAGTCAGGAAAGTTGGAGTTCAGATCTCCCCTTGGACACTAGTTGGTATGGCCTGGACAACTAATTCTGCCTCTCTGTGTCTCAGTTTCCTCAAGGCAAGTCAACAAGCATTTTTAAGTGCCTACTATGTGCCAGGCACTGTGTTAAGTGCTGGGGATACAAAGAATGGAAAAACAAACAAACAAAAAAACAAAAAACAACTGATCCCTGTCCCCGAAGGAGTCTGAAGGGAGAGGCAATGTACAAACAACTGTGTATAAACAGGATAGCTATAGGATAAGTTAGAGGTAGTTTCAGAGGGAAGAAAGCAGCATTAAGGGCATCAGGGAATATGGAGGGAAGGGAATAAGCATTTATATACTACCTACTATTTGTCAGTCACTTGTTGCCTACACTGAGAATTTACCGGTTGACCCCCTGGAGCCAGTGTGTTCTGTCTCCACACACCACTGGCTATAAGTTCAGTGTCTCATTTTATCCTCACAACAGCCCAGTGAGGTAGGGACTGTTATTACCCCTATTTCACAGTTGAGGAAACTGAGTGACCTGCACATCTTCTTGCAGAGGCTGAGGTTTCAAATGAGACTTGAAGGAAGCCAGGGGAGCTAAGAGGTATATATAAGGAGGGAGATATTCCAGGCACGGAGGATAGCCAGGGAAAATGCTGGAAATGGAGAGATAGAGTGTCTTCCCCAAGAAACAGTAAGGGAACCAGTGTCACTGGATTGGAGGGTACATGGAGGGGAGTGAGGAGCAGAAGGAGTGGCAGGGTAGGTGCCAGTTTATGAGGGCTTTAAAGCCAGAGGATGTGATATTTGATTCTGGAGGTAAAAGGAGTCACTGGAGTTTGCTGGATAGGGGTTGGGGGGTGGGGATACGTGGGAAGATCCACTTTTTTTTCCCAACTCCTTTACAACTCCTTGCCTATGACCCTTTGTAGTAACCCCCTCCCTTTTGTGAACATCTCCCATCTTTCCCCATCATAGGAGAGCTGCCTAGGAAGCCTGCCCAAAAGCCAACAAAGTCCACCTAGGCAGCAAAGCTGCCAACTAAACCTGCCAAAATCTGCTACCTGAAACCTATAGCCCTGCTTCTGTTCAATTCTTAAAATAGATTTGGGAACTTTCCAGTTGGGCAACAAACTGACCTCTGGGCAACAATCGTTAAGCAATGCTAACATTTATATTGTGGCTTTTATCTATATAAACCCCGAGATGTATATGCTTGAGGCTATCTGATTTGGGTACATGACCCCTGGCAGTCCCTGGGTTAATTATGCTCCACAATAAATTCCATTTAAAATGATTAATGGTCTCACTAGCTGTTATTCTGTTACAACACCTTCATCTCCTTCCCAACTCAGCTCAGAGCCGGGCCATTGCCTATACTCACTCTTCACCCAGCCTCCCTGGGATTTGTCTGGCTCTTTCCCTGATTACTTGGAAGCAAGGCAGAAACTCAAGTGTTCTCAAGTGTTCTAGACTTGCAGGCAGACTCCTGATTTTTGTATGAGCTCCAATTCCTACTATAGTTGTATGACCTTCCCTCCTCTGGGTTTGTTTTCTTATTGAGAGAATGAAGGGATCAGTGTCAATGGGCTCTCAAGTTCCTTCTACCTTTAATATTCTGTGATTCTCTGGAAGTGATGTGTGGTCACTTATTTTCTCCCAAAATGATATTTCCTATGACTCCTAGGAAATAATAGGCATTGCCCTACCTAATGAACAAAAATGGCCTTACTTTTCATCCCTCCTGACTTAATTTGAGGCATGATGAGAGAATGGACCTTGGAAGGAACATCCAATTTGGCCCTCTTCTTCCACGGACCCAACCCACTTTGCTTTATTTCCTTATCTTTGAGAGCATTTCCCTAGATGACTTTTAAGGTACTTATCATCTCTGAATCCTATGAAACACTGAATTATCTAAACTTTGTATTTTCTCCTGTACCTAACACTGTGCTCAGTACATAATAGATGCTTAATAAATATTTATGGAATTAATGGACTTCATAATTTATCAATAGAATACAAGTTCCTTGATTTCTGGTACTGTTTAGTTTTCCTCTGTATCCCAGGCACCCAGTGGGCACTTTAATAAATGCTTGTTGAATCAATGAATTTATCTAGGGATAGTGGCCCTGAACATTAATGAAAACATGAAGAATATGGTCAAAGTCTTGCCTAATCTGGATCATGAACTTTCTCTTTAGAAATTAGATTGTGAGCTCCTTGAAGGCAGGGACTATCTTTTGCCTTTCTTTATATTCCCAGTACTTACAATGCTTTCAGGGTGCATAGTAGGTGTTTAATAAATTTAGACTCACAAATTACTCTATTTTGGCTTATGGAGTGGTTGTTTTCAATTCACATTCACCCTGTGTTTTTTCTTTGGGTGAACTGGAAGATGTACTAAGCTGGCCTGAAAGACTGTTGCTAAGGTGCCTGGAGACCCTAACTAGAGGAAATTACCTTTTCCTGAGTGATTTCACCTAATAAAATGTGGAAACTTGAAGGTTAGAGAGTTCATTAGGAGCTGTTCTGTCTGTCTGGTGCAGTAAAAAGAATTTGGGGTATTGAATCAGAGAATGGGGTTTGAATCCTGGCTCTGTTCCTTAATACCTTTAATACCTGGAATTAATTACCAACTTTCCAGACTTCCTTCAAGTCTTAGCTAAAGTCTCATCTTCTGCAAAGCCCTTTTCTGTCTTTTTTAAAAATCTTAATACCATTCCTCTATGCCTCCTCCAATTTATCCTACATGTGTCCTGTTTGTGTATAATTATTTACATGTTATCTCCCCTATTAAATGGATAGCTCCTTGAGAGCAAGGACTGTGGGGTTGGTTTGTTTGTTTTTTGGCTTTCCTTATATCTGTAGTACTTAGCACAGTGTCTGACCCGTAGAAGACATTTAATAGATGCTAGTTCCTAGTTGACTTGACAAATGAAAGAATTGGACTAGATGAAACTTCTAAGATTCCTTTCTGTTCTTTATTTTTTTTTTAAAGCAATTGGGGTTAAGTAACTTGCTTAAGATTACACGGCTAGTTATTTATTTATGTGTGGGTGCTCATTTTCTGAGGCTGGAACCGATCCCAGGTCCTCCCGACTCCAGGGCCGGTGTTCTTACTCACTGTGCCACTTAACCACCTCAATTCCTTTCTGTTCTAAATCTCTGATTCCAGGATCTCAGTTTATGTATAAATTCAAAAGATGCGAACTGATTCCATAAGTGTTGCAGGGACTGAGGCAGAGTAAAGAAGCATTCGGAGTGACCATTTCTGGAAAGTGCTGAATTCAGCTTGGATGGTCAGTCAATGTTTGTGCTGCTGATGGACGAAAACCAGGGCTTGAAAAGATCAGTAGTGGGAAGGCCAAGTTCTGTCACTTGCTGGTTAATAGATATTTTGAAATCCCAGGAAGATGTTTCTTCTTTGTGTATGCCCATCCCAGCCCCTGTTGTCTTCTTTAAAGAAGAAGACAGATCTCTTGCATTGTCACATTGCAGGAGCAGGCTGAGCAAAAATAGCCAGAGAAGCATATGCCTAGGAGCTGGTTCTCATCTGTTGGTCTGGGCTATTGATTGTATCTTTTTCCCCCTGTTTGACAGCCCATATACCAGTCTTTAAATTCCTGGGATTTAGTTAGATCTGATGGCCAGGGACTACCCAGTGACTGATGTAACTTCTTTTGTTGATCCCTAGATCCTGAATATCTCTGTGAAAGATTTTATTGATATTTGGCAGTCTTTGGGCTAGGTTTTTCTTGTTTGTTTGTTTTTGTTTTTAGCACCTGAAGATCTCATGTTGCATTACTGAAGAAAGTGAATTAAGTTCAGTCCAGTAGTGAGGGAAAGTCTTCTTTGGGTCCATAGCATATGATGAGTATAGGAGGAGGAGTACAGGGGGAAGAGCGCTGGGCATGGAGTTATGGAGATCTGCTGCCTCAGTTACTTACCTGTGTGAACCTGGAAAAATCACTTAATTGTGTGAATTTTAGTTTCCTCATTTTTAAAGTGAGGGAGTTGATTCAGATGGTCTTTGGGGTTTCTTCTGGCTCACTCTATGTCTCTGATACCATAATTAGAAGGCAGCTTGGTAGCACATTGGATAGAGAGCTGGGCCTGCATTCAGAATGACCTGAGTTCAAATCTAGCTTCAATACCTCCGGAGAATCACAGAATGTTAAAGTTAGAAGGAACCTGAGAGTCCATAGAATTTGGTCCCTTCATTCTCTCAATAAGAAAGCAAAACCCAGAGGGGGGAAGCTCAGACAACTATAGTAGTAACTGGTAGAGCCCAGACTAAAATTAGGAATTCTGCCTCCAAGTCTAGAACACTTGAGTTTCTGCCTTGCTTCCAAGTAATTAGGGAAGGAGCCAGATAAATCCCAGGGAGGCTGGGTGAAGAGCAAGTATAGGCAATGGCCCTTCTAAGAGCTGAGTTGGGAAGGAGATGAAGGGTCACAGGCAAAGAGCTGGAAGGGAATTAGAAGGACAAAAAAACTGACCTTTCCATGTATTCCCACCTCCCAACCCCATTCAGTAAACTCTAGTGACTCCTTTTACCTCCAGAATCAAATATCAAATCCTTTGGCTTTTAAAGCCCTCATAAACTGGAATACAAGCTGAACGACCTTGGGCAAGTCACAACCTCTGTTTTTCTCAGTTTCTTCAATTGCAAAATGGGGATGATAATAGCACATAACTCTCAGGATTGTTGTGAAGCTTCAAGTGAGATAATATCTGTAAAGCTCTTATTACTATGTGCCTGACACACAGTAGGTCCTATATAAATGCTAGTTATTATTATTTTTATTAGTATGATAGCATACCTTATGAGATGTCCATTGGCTATCCAATCGAAAATATTATGATGGGGCAAAAATTTCCAATGTAATTGCTCACAACTTTAATTTGTTGTTGTGGGATTTCCTCTGTTCTCTACTCTTGCCTTCCCCTGCCATAGCTATGTCTTCAGAGAGTTCTCATGGGCCTCTGCTAGAATATTATTTTAGTACACATAAAAGTCAAATTACTTTGGATCATCTAGATCAATGCCAATTCATAGAATTTACAGATGGGGGAATCATAGAAATCATCTAATCTAACCTCCTCATTTTATGGCCAAAGAAATTGAGGCCCAGAGAGGTTGAATTACCTACTAAAAGTCATACAGGTTGTAAGGAACAGCCAGAATTTCAACCCAGGTATTTTGACGACAAATCCAATCTTGTTATCACTATACCATAGCTTCATGTTTCTTTCAAGGTAATCCTGTCAAGTTTCAAAGGCCTTTTCATCACATGGGGATTTATTAAATTCAACCGACGATATATTTTTGTATTTCCTTAGTCTGAGGCACTGATGTCACAGATTGAACAATTTCATTTCCAAATATTGACTTTGTGTTTTCATCTCTTGGTAAAAGTTGTCTGAATATTCATTAATATTTCTTTCTAAATTCCTAAACACCTGTGGTTTCGATGAATGAATGAATGAATGAATGAATGAATGAATGAAAAGCACTAAGTACCTATGATGTCTTTAGCAATAGGCCAATCTCTGGGGACAGAAGTACAAAACCATTAAAACATGGAAGAGAGCTGTGGCCAGGGAAGGACATTTTGGTTTGGGAAGTCCCAGGGATAGTGAGTGTAGTTATAGGGGGCTCAATGGATACCCCCTTTCCAGAAGCAACATTTGAATTGATTTGTTTACTTTCTCTATGAGTTTGCAATGGCTTACTCTCCAGTTCAGACAATATGATCCTGAAGTAGTGGTTCCAAAACTCTCAGGAAATGCAGGTGATCTAGAGAACACAGAAATAAGGTATTTGCTCAGAGATGGCTGGGGTAGGTGTTCAGATGTGATGTGAAATAATGGGGTCAGCTAGATATAAGTGTGCCATATGTATTCTTTCTGGCTTACCCTCTAATTGGAGCAGTATTATCCCTTTATGAGGGTTCTGAAGTTAAATGAATAAATAAAAGGAAAAGTGGGCTGAGTGATTAACACTAAGGCATCTGGTAAAGAGATGGCTGCTGCTTCTTGTCCCTACTCTGAATTTGCACAGTCCCCACCTAGGGCCATATCCTTTTCACCTTTGACCTGTACTATTGCAATGACCTTATCATTGTTTTTTTCTGTCTCAGGGCTCTCTCCATTATAATCTATCCTCCACATAGCAACCAAAGTAATATAATTTTCCTAAATCACATCAATGTCTTGATCCTTTCTCTTAGGTTCCTCAGACTTAGTTTTCTCATCTGTTAAATGGGGATAATAACAGCATCTACCTCACAGGTCAAACAAAATAAAGCATGCAAAGTGTCTTGCAAACCATAAAGCACTATCCACATGCTAGCTGAAATAATAATAATAATGGTTATTGTTATTTACTACTACTGTTGCTCATGGATTCCTTGGGTGTGTGTATGAACCTATGGTTACGAATATCTGACTTAGACAATGGTTTTATATCTGTAGAATGCCATACACTTGAAGGAATATGTACAAATCCTTCCCATTGTCTAAATATATTTCCCAATAATCAGCTGACTGATTTGTTATTTCTCATTTGGTGCCATGTTGCCATATCCACCCAGTGGCAGCAGGGAACACTAGGTGTTTCTTTGGGGAGGAAGGAGGTGGACAGCTGCATCAGTCAGACAACAACACTATGGACATCCTTGTAATCACAGTATTCTCAGCTGATTATTTTCCACAGAGCTAAAGAGCTGTAATTGAGTTCTTTGGAGGAAGGACATTATGTAAATGCAAAATAATAACATTATAATAATTTCCATTCCAGTCAGTTACAGCCTTGAGATGAAAGGGGAAGTGGAATGATTTTGCTAGTTTGAAAAGCTCTTTGGAAAAATAGGCAAAGCTTATATAATATTGTTAGAGGGGGAAGTGTCTCCAAAGAGAATACTGTTTCTGTCTGAGTCCCGACCAGAACAAGGAGATGCCTTTTTGGAGAATTCTTTTGGAGAGCCTTCATATAAGAGCACAGTTGATCACTTACTTTTACTTAGGCAAAATGTCACTGTAGGAGGTGACATTATCTGTGCAACAGATTTGGAGGGAAATCAGAAAAATAATGAGTCAGTATGGTGTGAGTAGAAGGATAGCCTTGGCATCAAGGAGGATCTGGGTTTGAGTTGTACCCTCGATACACACTGACTGGATGACACAGGGACAAAACATTGAACTTTTTATTTCCCAGGCAACTCTCTAACACCATGTGATCAATTAACCAGTCAGTCAACACTAATCAATAATCATTTATTAATAAACTCCTACTTATGTGCCAGGCACATGGAATACAAGTGCAAAGAATGAAAAAAAAATACTATTCCCATACTATAGAATAAGGTAGTTTTAGAAGGAAGTACATGAACGACCAGGGGCATCAAATATGTTCCAAGTAGAAGAGGGCATGAGTTAAGTCTTGAAGAAAACCAGGGATTCCAAGAGAACAAGGTGTGGAGGGAGTGAATTCTAGGAATGGGAAAGATACGATTTAAAGGCATGGAGATGAGAGATGGATAACCCTGTACAAGGAATACAAAGTAGGTCAGGATGGCTAGGTCACAGAGTGCTTGGGAGGGAGTAATGTGTAAGAAGACTGGAGAGTCAGTCAATATATATTTATTGAGCACCTGCTATGTACCAGGCACTTGAGACACAAAAAGAAGCAAAAGATAGTCTCTGCCTTCAAGGAACCCACAATCTAATGGGGAAGCCAATAAGCAAATAAACACATGCAAACAAACGATGTACAAGAGAAAAAGGAAATAACTCAAAGACGGAGGGTATGGGAATTATGAGAAGTTAGTTAAGGCTTTGTGAAAATGATTGGGTTTTAGCTGTGACTGGAAGGAATCCAGGGAAGCCAGGAGGCAAAAATGGGGAGAGAGCATATTAGAGGCATAGGGGAAAGAAAAAGAAAATGCCTGGAGCCAAGAGATGGAGTGTTCTGTTCATTGAATAGAAAGGAAAGGTAGGAAGGGGCCAGGACATGAAGAACTTTAAATATAAAATAGAGGATCTTGTATTTGATCCTGGAGATCATAGGGAACCACTAAAGTTTATTGAATGGCATGATCAGACCTATGCTTTAGTGAAATCACTTTGGTGGCTATACAGAAGATAGACTAGAGGAGAAGGAGATTTGTAGTAGGAAGACCAGAGTCTAAGTTATTGTGATAATCCAGGTAAGAGGTAAAGATGGTCTGAAATAGGGTTGTGGCTACATGAATGGAGAGGAGGGGATATGTGTGAGAGATTTTGTGAAGGTAGAAACAACAAAATTTGGAAATAATTGAATATGTGGGGTGAGTGAGTGTGAAGAGCCACGGATGACACCAAGGTTGTGAATCTGGGTGACTAGAAGGATGGTGGCACCTTTGACAATGTCTTAGTCATTGTATACACCTTTTCCTGATACTGTTGACTTTCCTCTGCAACAGTTGATGTAAGTCACCCTAGCTTTCTTTGAATCTATGCCTTTAATCGTTTTTATGGCTCAATAATATTCTATTATGTAAATATACCATAATTTATTTTTCCATTACCAAGTTCATGGGCACCATTTTGTTTCCAGTGCTTTGCTACAACAACAAAAGTGCTGCCATAAATAGTTTTATCCATTAGACCCTTTTCATCTGTCTCTGATGTCTCTGTATTATAAGCCTAGCAATGGTATTGATGGAGCTAAGATTGTACATAGTTTAATGACTTTTTAGTCATGGTTCCAAATTTCTTTCCAGAATAGATGGACAAAATCATAACAGTAGTCCATTATTCTTCATGTCCTTCCCTAGCCTCTTTAGTCATTATCACTTTCCCTATATTTGCCAATCTGATAGGTGTGAGGTAGAACCTCAGAACTGTTTTAATTTACTTCTCTCCTATCAGAGGTGATTTGGAGCATTTTTTTGTATGGTTATTAATACTTTGTCTTTCATTTCTTGCTTTCTTTTCTTCTCTCTTCTTTTCTTTTTTGCTTTTTGGAGGGAGGAAGGCTAGGCAGTTGGGGTTAAGTGACTTGCCCAAGGTCATACTAGTATGACATAGTCATACTAGTATGACATGGCTAGTAAGTGTTAAGTGTCCGAGGTCACATTTGAACTCAGGTCCTTCTGACTCCAGGGCTGGTGCTCTATTCACTGTGCCACCTAGTATCCCCATTGTCTTTCATTTCTTGAGAACTGTATGTCCATATGCTTGGACCATTCATTGATTTGGAAACCTGCAAAGATTTTCAAAGAAAGCTTTTTTACTATCAAGGAAAGTGGAGCCATCTCACTTGGAAACTAGTATCAGTCCCAGATGTATTAATGGAAGAAGAAATCACTCAAGAGAACAAAGATGGGAAAAGCTAAATTAAACTACGTGCACATAGAAGTGATCCATGTTAGAGGTGACACATATGAAGGTGTTGAGAGATTAGTTCAAAAGATATTTGAAGGAGGGGAAGAGACTAAAGACACCGAAAAAAAATATGGATCTTATTCTACTAAAAAAATGTAATTCAAAGAACATCAGTAACTACTAATCCATATGCCTACTTTCCCATACACTGAAGGAATCCTTGATGACAGCATTAGTAAGAAACAGACTTTTAGGCTTTCACAAACAGCATTCCACAGTATAACACATCTTTACTGTCAGATAATTGGCTGAAAGATGTAGATAATATGAAACCCATTCAGTTTGTTATTTGTCAATTATAAAAAATGACATATTCAATAGAATAAGACCCTTCTTTATGGGCTCTCTCAGTAAAATGCTAAAAAAGCCATTTGCTAAAGAAAACCTATTGTTAAGAATGTGCCCGGGTGGCTAGGTGGCGCAGTGAGTAGAGCGCTGGCCCTGGAGTCAGAAGGACCTGAGTTCGGCTCCGGCCTCAGACACTTAACACACACAAACAAAAATAAAACAACCTAGCCATGTAACCTTGGGCAAGTTACTTAACCCCAGTTGCCCACCAAAAAGCAAAAAAAAAAAATGTGCCCTTGTTAGGTGGATAATCTATTGATTTTATGTGTTTAAGTGTATGGATCTGCACGTATATTATTATATAAATCCATATCCACATTCATATCTATATATGTTATATCATCTCTCTTTGTCTCTGTGTCTGTCTGTCTCTGTATCTTTTGGTCTTTCTGTCTCTGTCTCTCTCTCCAATATCATGAGAAAGCCCAACCACTAGCCACAATGTTTGCTCTCCCCTTCCAGCTTTCTCCCCAGCCTTCTCCATTACCACACTGGTTGCTCGGAATCCTCAGGATTATTTTTCTTAGTTGGGTTTTTCATTGTGTTCTTAAAACTTATAATACTACCCACTACTTTTGTTTTAGGAGGTGATACTGCTCATAATCTTCCACTGTCTTTCTTTGTATGATGGAAATGGGTCTATTTTCCTAAATCACTAAGCAGATCTTTCTGCTTAGCAGGCAAGCCAAGTATATGGTGACCAAAACACTTGATCTCTTTGTGATGACAATTGATGAACTTGATTTAAATGTTTCTAAAAATTATAACAATTTGGAGCCTTTTTTGATCCACATACTATTTCTCACCATAAAAAACTTGTTTAAAAGGGTCAGGATTAAGTTGTTTGTGATGCATGTCATAATTACTTTCATTTTCATTCTTCTATCTTTGTAACTAATTTTGAACTTTAATCCGACAAGTTGGTGGGTCTATACAGACAGATGATTTAGGTGTGACTCCTTGAAAAAGCTATTTATACTTATTGCCTCTCCTTCCTCTTGTCTCACTCATAAATAAACCCTTTGTAATCTAGGATCCTACCACTGAAATAGCTATCTCCAGAGTTACCAATAATCTCTTAACCTCAAATATGAAGATCTTTTTTTTTCATTCCTAATTCTTTTTGAGCTGTATTTGATTTCATTGGATACCTTTTCTTTTCAGATATTCTTCCCTCTCTGGATTTTTGTAACACTCTGCACTCCTGATTCTTCTACCTTTCTGATTGCTCTTTCTTAGTCTCCTTTGATCATCTATCTATCTATCTATCTATCTATCTATCTATCTATCTATCTATCTATCTATCTATCTACCTATCTACCTATCTACCTACCTACCTACCTATCATACCCTCTAACTATGGGTTCTTCCTAAGGATCTCTTTTCTTCTCCATCCATGCCCTTCTTTCCTTCTTTCCTTCCTTCTTTCCTTCCTTCCTTCCTTCCTTCCTTCCTTCCTTCCTTCCTTCCTTCCTTCCTTCCTTCCTTCTTTCCTTTCTTCCTTCCTTCCTTCCTTCCTTCCTTCCTTCCTTCCTTCCTTCCTTCCTTCCTTCCTTCCTTCCTCCATTCCTCTCTCCCTCTTCTCTCTGTTTCTCTCTTTTTCCATTCTCTCTCAGTTTCACCCCCTCCCCCATTCTTTCTCTCTTCCAAGCCCCACCCCCTAAATTTTCTGATTTCCCTCCTTGAAGGAAGGCCTATGTTATTTTCTTCATCTTTGCCCAGAACTTTTCATAATGCCTTATACGTAGTAGGCACTTAATACTTGTCTGGTGACTTAAAGATGGTTGTTGAATCAAATTTAATTCAAGTCATTCCAAAGAATTGATCAAATTCCCTAGCTGGCTAGGGATATAGATCTAGCCTCAACTATTCTTAAAGATTAGTGATTCTCAGAGAAAATTGACATAATGGAATAGGAAAGAAAAGCCAAGATCTTTTAAAAAACATTTACTTCTTTATTTTTCTTAAATACTGCCTTTTTTCTTTGGGGCATGTATAGCTTTATATAGCTAGGACTTCCTGGAACTATTTTGGAAGAATTCACTAAATGAGGAGGAGGATCAGTTGTGGCTTTTCCCGTTTGTTTGGTGTGCTTAATGAGGTTCTAGATGAACACATCAGGCACTCTGAACTTATTCAGATTTCAATAGAAATTTGTGCAACCCCCCTCCCCCAACACAAATCAGATAAATAACACACAGGCCACATGGAAGCAAGCTGTGTAAGCTGTTGGTATCAGCCATAGTCTACTGGACTGAATTAATATTATCTCTACTCACAGATGTTTGATTAAAGGAGAGTAATGGATTGGTTTGGGTTGTATCTGAATTAGTTCACCCACCTCTGATTAGAAGTCCAGAATACAGCTTTAAAATGGGGAAAATATTCTTCCTTAATTTGTTATTAATAATCTGCCTTTCTTTCTGATTTGCCTTTTGGAAGTGGATGGTCATCAGAAAGGGATTTGAACACTATCTTGAGTAAACTCTTAATTCTGTACTTCAGAGGTATTTGAAATATTTGTTTCCCATATTAACTACATACTTCTTTGAATAACGACAAAATCACAGTACCCTCTGTGTACTCAGTATCTAAACGAGCATCTCCCAGAAACTCAGTGTAACAAGAGATGAATCAATCTACATATATTTGTAAACCACAATCCAGAACCAAGACTCTGAGTTTGCATGAACTGGGTCCAGTCTTTGTGGTTTATAATTTGCTCTTTTTGTTATTTTGATTTATGTCCCTAAGGTTCCCTCCCCATAGTAACTTTGGAATTTGGCTCGTTTTTCTCCTGTTGTATGCTCATAAACATCACAGTATAGCTCATGTCCAGGCCTATAAAGAAAAGGTAAAAGGGCCCTTGGATCCCATACAACACTTAGGCTAACAATACATTGAATTTATGGTGAACTTTCTTCCTTATTGATGTTCTTTATTGATGTATTGGCTTTCATGAGATGGATTATAGCTCCCCCTATCCCATAGAGGTGGTGGGGTTGTGTGGGTGCTATCTTTTCCTTGTTATTATTTTCTGTCCAGCTTCAAATTATTATCTATTTGACTAAAGCCACTTGGCAACGAGGATGATGTAAAACCAAGAAATAAGAATAATTTCCAGAGCAGTAATAGATAACTTTTGTTATTTGTTTATCTGCTTAATGGGGATATATGGAATGTTAAGGGAGGACTAGCACCACTTGGCTGTCCAAGACCTTTTCAGAGCTGCTCATCTACTTTTGGTATCCAGTCACCCAACTTTCACCTGTGGTTCCAAGAATCTGTAACAGGTGGAATGGCCACACCCCAATAAAACCGTCTTGGCAGACAGGCTAACTGGGCTGAGGGTAACTGACAGACCTCAAGTCCATCAGTGAGTTAGGGGAATGTCTACCCCAAGCATGTGAAGACTTTCCCCAGAAGAATGGGCAGATGACATCAATATGTTCCAAAGGCCACGAAGGTGGCTGAAAAAAGTGCTGTGGAGCACTTAGAGCTCAGTCAGACATCAAAGACTCCAAGGTCTTTGCTGCATCCTGGGCCATCAGGATGCACCATTGTCCTGACTTTTGTCTTGCCATTGGATTTCCATGACTCTGGAAGAGAGAGTGAGGCTGAAGGCTTTGTGCAACTCTGCCTCACTTAAATCTAATTCATGAGCAAGTCAAGACATCACCCCTGATGTCATTGTTCCTCTTCAAAAATGAAGGACAAATAATAATCTGCCTAATGCCTAATGGTAGATGGATTTATTTTTAATTTTAAAAATGTCAGTGCTTTTGAATTGTCATATGGATGCCAGATGATTACTCTGTACAGTAGAGGGATTTTCCAGAGGCTTCTGGCTATGGACTCAAACAAGTAATAGTGTAGACTTCTGAAAGGTAGTCTCATTCTGGTATCTCTTACACATAGGTGACTGTGGAACTCCTTGTGGTGGGGTACCTTTTTCCTCTAAGCACCTGTAGTTGCTAGGAAAGTCAAGGCCATCAAAAACTCTAAATAGCATAGAATCATAAATCTAGAACCAAAAGTGACTTTAGATGCGATCTAGTTCAAACCCCCCCCCCCTTTACATATGGGATATCAGCAATAGGATTAAAAATTAAATCTTTTGTCTCCAGAGCCAACATCCTTTCTGCTGTACCGTATGAATCTTCTTTTCCTCAGTGAGTCAGAGATCACACAGCTCTAAGGTTATGTGTGTCCTGGATATATTTTGAGAAGGTCTGGTTTTGAGTTTTGATTTTGCCATTGACTTATCATGTGACCCTGAACTTGATATCTCTGACCCTTAGTTTCTGTATCTCTAAGATAAGAACATTGGTCCAGATGTCCTCTAAATTTCCCTGTCTCTATACTATCCTATGATTCTCTGAGAGAAGAGTTCGTATCTCTGGCATTGTACAGAGGGCAATTTTCTGCCGGGTGCCTTGGTTGGGCCCCACCAAAACCTCTCCTTGAACTCTCCCCTCTCACACATGACTCACTTTGGCCACCCAGGCCTCTAGACATAACATAGGATTCCTGCTGTGTGGTGGCATTAAATAGGGGCAGGAAATTAAAACTTTACAAAAAATAACAGCTGAATTCCTGTCTTATAAGGTAATGGGATTATTAGCACAGAATGGCAACAATGAAGCACTCTGGGAGAAGAGAGGAATAGCAGCTATAGCAGTAACAGCAAAGTACAAAGCTGATCACAAAACTAATGTCCAGGACCCTTTCGTGAATTAGCAAACTGGAATCCCCTTTGAAAGGGAAAAGAGCCACCGGCAATGCGTTGTTGCCTGTTTTCCTCCAGAACTGTTAAGACCTACATGTCTTGGTAAACCCGTAATCTCTAGAAATTCTTCTGTATATGTTGGGACAACTTTCAACATATCAGGTCCAGAGGTAGACTTTCACAGAGTTCTATATTCTCTGGAAAAGTATCCTCTAGGATAAGCTATCTCCAAGGGAATGGGATAGATGCCTGTCTTCCTTCTAGGGAGGTCAGAACCCACTGGGTGCCAAGAGTATGACCAAATGTTAGAGTTGGAAGATGAGGAAGAAAGATTTCCTACTGTTGACTTCTGCCATAGTCAAATGTCACACTCTCAGTCCACCATCTTGGTGCTTTTGTATTGGCTGTACCTCATTCCTGGATGCTTTTCCTCCTCATCTCTACTTTGTGGAATCCCTGGTTTCATTTAAGATTCAATTCAAGTGCTGCCTTCTGCATGAGGCCTGTCCTGGTTCTCCCATTTACAACTAGCTTATCCTCCAAGGTTGTATCTGTTTATAATGTAATTAATATAATGGGTTGCAATATAACAATATAATGCAATATAATATAATATAATATAATATAATATAATATAATATAATATAATGCAATATACTATAGTATAATTTAATGTTATTCTGTGCAATATAATGTAATGCAACATAATGTAATTTAATGTGATGTGATATGGTATGATATATCATGTAACATAATATAACATAACATAATATAATATGATATGCTATAACAACACAATGTAATATAGCATGTGTTACAATATAGCACAATACAATATAATAATAATAGCTAAAAGTTAACATTTAATTTATATAGTGCTTCCTATGTGCCAGGCACTGTGCTGAGTGCTTTATAATTATTGTCTCATTTGATCCTTACAACAATCCTAGGAGGCAAGTGTTATTATTCCTATTTAATAGATGAGGAAACTGAGGCAAATGGAAGTTAAGTAACTTGCCCAGGGTCACACAGCTAGCAAGTGTCTGACGTTGGATTTGAACTCAGATCTTCCTGACTCCAGGCCAAGTACTCTATCCATTGCACCACCTAGCTTCCCCACAATATAATATGATAAAATACATATAGTCTCCCCCATTGGAATGTAAAATTCCTTAAAGAAAGAGATAATTTAGATTTTTTTGCATCCCTAATGTCTGACATCTATTAGATTCTTGCTTGCTTGACATGAGAACCACAGATTTTGAAGACCACAGGTTCTCAGAATTGTAGCATGTGGAAGTTGGAAGGGACCTCAGTGGCCCTCTAGTGTAACTAATAACCCAAAGGGATCTTACCTACAACATGCCAAACAAGTGATCATCAAACTTTTGCCTAAAGACCTCTCTAAGGTGGATGAACATGTTTACGCTGGAAGCCTCTGTTCCACTTGTGGCCAGCTCTAATTGTTATGCCTCAGTAGACCTCTTTGCAACTTCAACTCATTGTTCCTAGTTCAGCCTTGTGGGGAGAAAGGAAAGAAGGAAGGAAATAAGCATTCGTTAAACACCACTGTATGCTGGATATTTTGCTAAGCATTTTACAAATATGATCTATTTTGATATTCAGGGACTGTGGGGCTAACAGGAGGAGTCCAACCCCTCTTCCACATGAAAACCATTCAGAAGCTTGAAGATAGTTAGTTATATCCCCTACCTAAGTTTTCAGAATAGACTTCTGGTTGAACTAAGAAATCTCTCACTATCTTTCTTCCATTTAATCACATATATGACTGCTCAAGGCTGATAGGTGGTGCTGGACTAGGGGTCAGGAAAATATGAGTTCAAATCTAGCCTCAGACAGTTTCTAGCTATGTAACCTTGGGCAAGTCACTAACCCTTCATGTGTCTCAGTTTCCTCATCATCTGTGAGTTGGGGATAATAGTGGTACCTACCTCCCAGAGTTGTTGTGAGGATCAAATTATATAGCATATGTAAAGTGCTTTGCAAACCTAAAAGCACTATATAAATCTTATCTGTTATTATTACAAAACCAGCTAAATGGAGACAGCTTCTATACTCTTGAAACTTAACACTCAAGACAGATAGGAATATTAGCAAAATAAATACTTAATGCAATCAGACTTGCCAAACTGAGTCAGAGCTGGAGCCAGAGTGGAGAAGAGTCCATAAGAGATATTCTAGAAATGGAATAAAAAGGACTTGCATCTGATTTAATGGTGGGAATGGGATGAGAGAGAAGGAAAAATCAAAGATGACTCAGGTTGTTTGGAGACTGAATGATGGGGAAGACAGTGCTCCCATCAACAGAGATGGAGAAATCAGAGGGAAGAACTGGGCTCTTCTCCAACATGGAGATTCCAAGGAGAACTCTAATGCGAGAAGAGTAATCAGGCAACTCATTTGTTTGGTCCTACCATTTGATTATCAACAAGAGATAGATAGAAGGATTGCATCACAGTAGTGAAGGCCTAACTGAGGTTAGATAGCATGAATTTGTGAGTGATTAAGGACATCAGTAGTGCTAAGGAAAAACACAGAAAAGCAAAGGCTTTCTCCAGCAACACTCACTCTATAGAGAGTAGAGAAAGCAAATGGTTGAAGTCACACATTATTGCAACTGACCGAAGAAGGGATGTGTATGGCCCAGGTTCTCTTTGGGAACTATATTTTCTAGAAGTCTATGCATTAGCTTGTCAGCTTTCAGGCTGTCTACGAGCAGAAGATGGGAATCTTGTGTGGAATCAGATGTAGGGTTAGGAAACTAGGGTAAAGGGGAGGAGATAGGGATAAAATGGTGTCTAGGCCCTGCCTCTGACAAGATTTGGTTCTTTTTGGGCTTTTGGCAGATTTGAATTCCTTAGACCCTCTTCACTGTCAATCTTTCTTTTTCTTTTCTACCCAGTACTACTTGAACTGCTAACATCGTTCCTCTCGGGGACAGAATCTAAGAGGAAGTTTATGTTTATCACACCATATGCATCTAACCTATTGACAATAGTTATGTTCACTTGGGTTTCTGAACCTTGTTGCTTATGCTTGACTGCCTTGGAATTACACTAGTTAGGGACTGGCAGTATGTGGGGGCGTACTGTCCCTCACTGTCTCTCCTAATCTTGGATGCAATTAAATTGGCTGGTTTAAAACCCTGTTATCCATTTCATGGAACATATTTCAGCCCTAATCCTGGGTTGGAATACATTTGCAATAATTAATTGTACTAACTATTATGGATTTAGGGTTAGAGCCTCTTGAATGTAATTAGCAGATTTATGCAAAATGGCCTAGCCCTTCATAATTCAAGGATCTGTAATTTCACCAGTGGAAATACTTTCCACTAATGAAGATCACAAGGGGGTCTTTGTGAGTTGGCTGTGGTTTAAAAACAAGAGCAGCAACAGCAACATAACAGACAAATGTGCTCACCTGGCAGTCCACTTTCTAGTGAAGAACCCTCCAAAATCTAGCTCCACTGGCCGTAAGAGCATAGACTTAGAGCTAGAAGGGATAGTAAAAATCAGTCTGATCTTTGCGCTTTACAGATGATAAAACTGAAGCACAGAATGGTTAAATGACTTGCTCAGGGTCACACAGTTAATAAGTATTTGAGGCAGGATAGTAGCTTCAATAGATTAAAATTTCACTAAGACTTTGGGGTCACCCTCTATGGTGTTTTATAGTTAGAAGTGGGTTTTTTTAACCCATTATTTTATTTGAGTCTTACAAAAACTCTGAGGCACTAGAGGTGTTATTCCCACTTTACAGATGAGGAAACCAAAGTTCAGTTACTTGCCCAAGGCAGCATAGCTTGTAGCCCAGTAAATAGAGTTAACCATCATTTGGTATCAAATCCAGTGGTCTTTCATCATGCCACACTGCCTCTGCTAACTGAAACCTACTAAATTACCCCACTCTTGTCTCTTGTACAACTAAAGCAACCTTAATTTAATACTTCTTTTCTCAAAGATCCTCATTTTCATAGGATCATAGGGATGGGAACTGAAAGAGAACACAAAGATCATTGAGATAAACCTACTAATTTTACAGATTAAGAAACTGAGGACCAGAGTAAGCATAGTTACTGGCCCTGAATTACACATGCTATTGCTACTAAATAGTAGCAGCTAGGTGTTGCAGTAGATAGAGTGCTGGGGCCTGGAATCGGGAAGATCTGAGTTCAAATGTGACTGTATATGCTTACTAGCTGTGTGCCCCTGGGCAAGTCACTTAACCCTATTTGTCTCAGTTTTCTCACTCCATTATCTTTGCCAAGAAAGTCCCAAATGGAGTCACAAAAGATTGGACACAATTGAAACAACTCAGCAACAAAAACTAAATAGTGAAGTTGGCCATGGTTTTGAACCACCACTGATTTGTTTTGATTTGTTGTTTTTAAGTAGTATCTCATGAATCATAGCCACACATCACCAGAAGAATATTGGTTTTTTAAAAGATGGGTCTTTGTTTTAGGGAGAAACGAGATAATTTAAACAACTATATACTTCTCAAAGGAAATCTAGCCCATTCCCCTAATCAGTTCTGTCCCCAACTCAGTCTATTTTCTGTCTAAGATAAATATGCTGTTGATATTCTCTATGGGTCATCCATACAGCAGTATATTGTTGTTTGGACTATAGACATTCTTCATTCATTTGATTTTTCATATGTAAATGGTTAGGTTGCATTTAGGAAGCTCTGCAATGTTTTGTGATAGAATGTCAGCACATTAGAAGAATAGGGAGGACGTCACTGGTTATAAGGAATCTGTCTTCAATTTGGACACTGGCAGTGAGTGACAAGCACTTTTGGTGGGTCACCTCATCCTCCTTTTCTCCTCAGTTGGTATTAATGATCAAGGTTATTCAATCAAGGTCATCTCTGTTGTATATTTCATTTATTCTTGTATGACATTGGCATATGCGTGGGAGACACCTAATTGAAGGAGAGCCATTAGGTGGAATTTTGCTCTTATGAAACAAATGCATACTTTCAGTCAACAAACAATAAACACAGTGGAATCATGTATTCTCTGCATTTTCAGTTAAATATATAATTGTAAAAATATGGTTTCTGTCATGAACACTATGTTCAAAAATCTGAATGTGTAAAGTGGGTAAATGATGGATCGGATTATTAACATTGCAGAAAGGGTCATTTGCTTTACAAAAAGACATCACCATCAGATACCTTTAAGTAGCTTCCTCCCATAGTTTATTTTAAATATGACCATCATTAACAAATTAACAAATTCAATGCACAGACAACTTTTCAAGAACCTATGTCTTGTATAATATGAGACAAAGATATACAGTCTGTTTTAACGAAGGGTGAATAAGTGATTGGTATAGAAGGCTGATAACAGAGATAAAATCCGAGGGAAAGGACAGCATGGCAAAGTCAAAGTGAGATGGAGATTTTTTTCAAATCATCCAGGAAGACAGGTAAATGTGAGATTGAGGGGAACATCCTCCTTTCTCCTGGGTTATAGTACCTATATTTTGTGTTCTCCATTTCAGACCTCTAATTTTTAATGAAGCCAGGCTAGGGACTAAACTTTTTTTTCTCTCTGTGTTCTCTTGTTCCTTTTATTTCTATAACTGGCATTAAAGAAGTAATGAACCAGAGATAAGTCACTTCGCTTCCTCCCTAGCAGTTGGTGATTGAAGGCAAAGACTTCCTTTACAAGACAATCAATCCAATTAGTCCAAGTCATCTACATTTTGCTGTTTCTACTTCCTCTCCTTTTACCCTATTCTTTTTTAAATTAAATCTTTTTTTTAATCCTCATCAAAGTCCTCCTTCTCTCCCCCTTCCCTAGTTGAGAATGAGAGAAAAACAAATCCTGCATTACAAACATGTATGGTCAAGCAAAACAAATTTTCCTATTGTCC
Organism: Gymnobelideus leadbeateri; assembly: GCA_011680675.1. NCBI lineage: Eukaryota > Metazoa > Chordata > Mammalia > Diprotodontia > Petauridae > Gymnobelideus > Gymnobelideus leadbeateri. The sequence continues at coordinate 54,699 of WOXC01009892.1, forward strand.
ATGTCAAAAAAGAATATCCTTTATTTTGTACTCCGACTTTTTCATCTCTCTATCAGGAGGTGGGTCATATGTTTCATCACAATTTCTCTGGAATTGCTAGTCATTATGCTTATTAGAGTTCCTAAGTCTTATAAAGTTGTTTTTAAAATCTTGCCATTAAAGATTGTTATACTGGTTTTGTTCATTCCACTCTGCATTAATTTATACAAGTCTTCCTAGGTTTTTCTTGAGAGAATTTCGGGGATAGAATGAACCAAATTGACTACATCTTATGACTTAATTCTGGATTTAGGTCAGTTCCCTTTCTATTTAATTATGGGTCTAGCTCAATTTCTCTCTTGTGAGAAAACTTTATTCAATTGTGGGAATCGTAAGGAAAACTTTATTTCATTGTCTTAACCTAGCCCTTCATGACTGTAAAGTTGGACCTACATCTACCTATTGCTTATAGAACCTTAACTAGGACAGGTTATGCTGATCAGAAACCCAAGCAGATCTAAAGATTTAGGCAGAGTTTTCTCACAATTATGTGTCTCAAACAACCCACATGTATTATCTGAAAACTGGCTCCATACTGGTAAATCAATTATTGTATTCATGTTCCTTTGATTGAATACAAATATTTGAGGGAGTGAGACATGTCTTTTTCTGATTTCTGGAAATTTCACCTATTCAGTTATCCTGATCCCAACTTGGAAAGCCCCTGATCTTTCTTCTAATTAGAAATCAGATTACCTAATCTTACATCCTGTTTTATATCTTTGTTGTTTTCTTATAATGCATAAAAATCTGTCATCCAGTGCCAAGCTGAGGAAGGCCTGGTACTGATTTTTATGAAATTGGCATATATTACTTAATAAATTGATATGCTTAGAAACTTGAACCTTTGTTTCCTTAGTTACTTCATCTTTCACCCACTACACTCTAAAACCATTTCCTTCATCATTTCTCATAGAACAATAGTATTCCATTACTTTCACATACCATAATTTGTTTAGCCATTACTCAGTTGATGGGTACTATCCCCCGCTTTCTCCAATTTCTAATCCTTTGCCATCACTAAAAGAGCTATGAATATTCTTGTACATCCTTAGACTGTTCTACCTTTAATCTATCCTCTCACTCATTTCCTCTCCTCTTTTCTTCTTTCCCTTTTGTTTCTCTATTGAGTGAAGTGTATTCTATACTCAACTATATTTTATATTCTTCCCTCTTTTAAGCAATTTAGATGAAAGTGAGGTTCAAATACTGTCTACTTCCTCTACCTACTCCTTCCTCATTTAGATAAATTTCTACTTGTACACCCAAATTATGTAAGATAATTTTTCTTAAAAATTT